>JAOEHT020280215.1:0-10407 GCA_025448195.2 Parazoanthus atlanticus
GGGTGGGAGGAAGGGAGCGCTTCTGAAAAAACATCCTGCAAGCCAACGCCAGCTAAGCTATGTTCCAATTTTCAGCCCGTGTATTTTGACATTATATCCAGCAAAATACACCCCCAACGACGAGTAGTCCAACTGTGGAGAAACTAAATGTGCATTGTCTGGCATAATTGATAACCATCAATTGATGAGACAGTTCATAACCATCAATTGATAAGACAATTCATAGCGAAATATCCGCTAATTTGGTTGAGAAACTAACTCTAAAATATACGGCAAAAATACTATCACATGAACGTTTGCCAATCAAACCACACATCTGGTTTAGTCGCCGACGCCGCAGAAAATCTAGCTTTTTTTGAACTAATCTTTCGGTAACTTAGAAATGGGATTTACCCGTTTCCATTGTCTGCACGCAAGCAAAACCTTCTGTATAGATTGATTCTGTGCACGTTTTGGCACGTTGCATTTTAAGACTGAACATTTCTATTACACTTCTCAGCTCGTATCAATAACAAGATAAGGGCATCGAGAGAAGACCAGCCCCTCCCAAAATTGTTTTGCCTAACAAATCACCACGAGGTATCAAGTGGCTCATAAGTTAAGCGTACTATCAGTAATAGAGTCTATACTCTATAGTAAGACAAAATTTTCTTGCGAACAGTATTATTGCTTGCATACGTTTCGAGAGGTTTTGAGCAATAAAGTAGCGTATATTAGCAGGTATGTTGCATGGACGGCAATTTCCTAAATTCACTACCACTGCCGTGTAAGAGTCAGTCTAGCACTAATTCACTAATGTCGCTGTATCATTTGGTAACTATGACGTTGTCATCACTATTTATTATGAAAAACAGGGTGCATTCGATTGGTCGTTACCCGGAAAAAGAATTTGTAGAGTAAATATTTTCATCTCTTCTATCATTATGTTTTTATAAAATATACAAAACTGGCAACGCTCATTCTAATTCTTAATCTAGATAACGATTTCATTGTTTACTGTGTCGATGGGGGTAGGGTTAGGATTAGAAAACTCCTCCAACGGATTCTTACTCCGGAACTGACGTTCCCAAACAAACGCACCCATGGTCCTCATCGTATTCATGACGCTGTCTCGTCCCCAGGCTTTTAAGCGGCCATTCAACGCAGCCATTATGCGCGTGGGGTCTGACCACTAGCACGCCTCCAGAAACCACGTGCGTCGGACTCTATCCTTCCGATTGCTGCAGCTGACTTGATGCCTGGGGACGAGACAGTTTATGACGTCCTTCGCTTTGACGGCCTGCATCAGCATTAGTTGTGACAATCTATCAGTGTGTTGGAAAATATGACGTCATGTTACGTCAGAGTCAACAGGTTGTGAGCCGAGTGATGGAGAGGGAAGAACTTCCCCTTAATTTTTTCCACTCCGAGAGTTTGCATCTTCATGCTTGAATGCATCTTCTTGAGTGTGAATTTTAGTTTGTTTCCTAGTACTTGTGGCACTAGCATGCTGTTCCTGTGTGACTGCGCTGCAAGGGTATTGGAAAATTGATTAATCCAGGGATGTTTTAGCGTCTCGTCGGCTGTGATTCTGTTGCAAGCATGGACTGTCAACAATGACTTCACAAGATCTTTACACGGGTTTGATACGTGCCGCCAACATGACGATTGTAAGCTGTACTGTCCCCTTACGGTAGCTAGTAGCATCATCTCGCTTTTTTCATGCCAAAATGGGGGATATCCAGCAACCAACAGGTGTAATATGACGCCGCTTGACCACATATCAACTGGTCTCCCTATGGGATCTTCGAGAATCGTCTCCGGTGCGAGGAACATCGGGGCGCCTTTTGGCGGGCAGCAGCAGAAGTCCTGATCATTTGGCAGCTTCAAAGCAAACCCGAAGTCGGCCAATTTGACGATCATGCGCCGCTCCTTCGATGAATCGTACTTGAAAAGCAAGTTGTCTGGCTTCACGTCCCGATGAATAATTCTCCTTTTGTGGAGGTAATCAAGGGCTTGGAAAACCTGCACATGCAAAGGGAAAATAAGGAGTCAAACGTGGAGAGCACTCGAGAAATGATAACAGTCTTGTCGAGCCTAACTAGTTCTAGAGTTACTTGTAAACTCTGATATATGAAATTCTAGATGTAAATCACATTATCAAACAACTATATTATATAGGAAAACATTTACTAAAATGTACTTTGTCTGTACTTTGAAAAGAAAAAAAGAGTTGACTGACTAGAAGCAAAGGTTAAAGGGTTTGTTGCGCATTGTATCGACATTGTAGTCTATCGCAGAGTTATGGTCGTTCTGAAAAGAAACCCTAATACCGCAATTATTTCGGAAGATTGCAACAAAAACTAGTTTGGACTGCAAAGCAATCTCTTTCTTCGCCAAAGTTTGAAAATCGGAAAAGGTTTGAGTGAGTTTTCGCGCATGCACGTTGGTAAATAGGACGAAGATAACACTGCTTCATTGGAGCAAGAGACGAACGCTAGCAAATTCTAAGATGGCTCCTCAAATCAGTATTTTGGCAGCTAAAGCACAAGTAACCTGTAACTTGTTTTGAACAAAATATTGCGCAGTTGACTTTTCCCAGTCCACAAAGAAAAACAAGATAAAAAAGATTTGTGTGTTCTTGCCTTTTGCAAGTTCACGTTTTTCCAATAGATCGACCAGGACGGGGTCGCACAGCTGAGAAAAAGGGACTGGGGAACAAATTTGTTTAGCCACTGAATTAAGCATTTAAGAACCTTTTATATAGTGTTTACCTCAATAATAACACTCGAAACGCAGAGTTCTTCCGTTTCAGTGCCTTCAGATGTTAATATTGTTTTGCGAGTATATCAAGCATAAATTGGAAAAGCATTTTTTGTTGTCTGATTTTATATCTCTTGTGAACGATCGTTCCTTGTTCAATATGGTCGACATCGGTCGACGACTGGCCATGGAGGTTGGGGCTTATCCGAGCGTAAGTCTCAGTAAGCTTCCTGTGTTTCCAGAAATGAACTTAGTGTTTGGGTGTCTTGTTATTAATCAAACTGATGACCTTGAAGAATTGTCATTTAGCGATTTCAGATATGTTTGACCTTTCTCCCATTTCACGTGTTCCGATGATGGTAATCCTATCTTAACTAATCCAATTAGTTATAGACATGAGCACTGCTGATAACATTCGCGTGGCTGCGCAGACTTCTCAGTGTTGTCAGGAAAGGAGCTGATTTGGATTTTGATTTGATTAACATAAACAAAGGGTATAGATTGCATACAAAAAACTCTCTGAGAAAAACTTATATTAAAACAATTGAATGTTTTAAATGTTTTATAGAGAGCAAATGAACCTTGTTGGTGTACCAAGATGGCGGACCAAAACGCAATCTACAAAATAAGCTGTTTTTTTTTTCAGCGAAAATAATTCATTGGGCTCAATTAACAACATTTTAAGGTGGTTCGAAACAGTTTTCCATTTTACATTGCCACTGAACTTTATGAAAAACTTACTCGTTTGTAGTAAAAGTTAACTGCTTCTTGTTGGGAGCTGATGTTACAATAACATTTTTTTCTTATCAATCCTTGTACCTCCACTATTATTTTAGTTGCCATGGCAACATGATAGCGCCCGAATACACCCTATTTCTAGCAATCGACTGCATTTTACACAAGAATTAGTCGGTTAACCCCCTTTCTTATTGCATCAAAATTGTTTGCACGCCAAGGGTCACATTTTAAACTATTTTTAAAAATTCTGTCAGGAGGTTTTGGCACCGCCTTAATATTTTGAAATGTTAAGGTGGCGCCGAAACTTGTTGGCAAAATTTTTAAAAACTTTCTTTAGAGATGTTCATTGATGTGCAAACAATTTGATGCAATAAAAAAGAAGGTTCACCGACTACTTTTTGTGTAAAATACAGTCGAATGCTAAATATAGGGTGTATTTGAGGCCCTGTCAAGTTGCTATGGAAACAAAATTTTCGATTGGAATACAGTGGTTGATAAGCTAAATTGTTGTTATAACACGAGCTAACAATAACTAGCACTAACCCATCATGATTTATGAGAAAGCTTCTCGTAAATTTCAGTGGCACAGCAGAATGAAAAACAGGTGGGGGCCACTTGTTTTCGTGACACTAAGGAAAATAATCTGAGTCAGTCAATCACAAAATTCAAACGGTACTGCAACTGTAAAACAACTCCTCCTTGTCGACGTAAAAATTTCCAAGAATACTTTGGATGTCGCTACCTCAATCATGCCAACAAAACAGCTTTACAGATTTTGTAGTTTAGATTTTAGAATTTTGTTGTTGTCACATGCGGACAAAAGAACATTCAAAAGTTTCTTGTTTTTTTCCCCTTTTTTTTGAAAAATCGTTCTTAGCAGGACAAAGGTTAACCAACTCAATGACATATGGATGTAAGATGTCTATGACATAATGTAGAGGCGTGAGTATGTTATGCGGTGGTCTTCAGCCTTCTTTACGAGTCACTTCATTTCCGTTCTGTGATACCAAGTGCCATGAAACAGAAAACAGCTTTCTTGAAGAAAAGGAATGACGAGCAAAAGTTACAGTTGTCGAGTTATGTACTCATATCCCAATATACAATATACATACCAGAAAGTTACTAACACGAATGATGAGAGTAAAATGAACAAAAAAAAAAATGTTTCCCATTTCTGCCTGGAAGCTTTAGCTTCAGTAAAACTCCCTTTATATGTATATTTTATATCAAATTTCGCGCAATTTCCCTGAGGCAAAACAGCACTTCTTTTAACAGAAACAATACAAATCGCCGCTGTGAAAGCCGATTTTTGCGATAGCCTGTCTGTGTCAGTCTGTGATCTACTTTTTATTTTTAATATTATTGGCTATTGCACTCTTTTAACTATAAACCGAAGGAAAACATAAATGAAAAATACTACAAATACAATATTAAAGTCGATGCGATAAAGAAGCAGAAAGAACCTGTTTTAGTGCATTCTGTTTTATCTGTTTCGCTTATAGGCTATGTGACATCGCCACTGCGAGACCAACTAATTTTCGTTAGTACTCAGGATAACTGTTTTCTTGGTCGCATCAGTTGAATTTACGTAGTCACCAACAAGAACATGATTATGTGCACTGTTAAAACCGATTGCTAGTACGGTTGTTATAACCAGTGGCCCGGAATAACACAATTGTGTTAAATGTGTTGCAGTACGCACATCGTTGCCATGACAGTTCTTTCATGAACTGATGTTTCTTTTTTTCTTTTTTCTTTTTTTAACTCACTTTATTACCAATTTGTTACATAAATTAAATTAAGAATACCGCATAAATATATCATACAGGAATAGGTAAAAGTTACTCAGAATAACTAAAAAGCTAAACAAGGCTGAGTAACTTCAATAGTCTCTTTGTTTGTCCCAAACAAATCTTGCTCTCAAAGGAAAGAATGATTAACCGGAATTCTGATAACCGATTTAGTTAAAGAATTTTGGGGTTAGAGGAAAACAGTTGACCATTCTGAGTTCGGAGTCATCTCGGGTTGCAGTAAACAAAGTACTGACGTGAGCTAAATTCAAAACGGATTCTGTTGACGTGAGCTGTTAAAAAGCCACTTGAACATTTCGATCCATTTCACTGAACAGTGAAAAATGATTTTGATAGCAAAGACCTGATTGATTTCATAGTGTATCTTTGTTTAATAAGGAATGCCATATTATCGGGATGAAAAATATGCTTTCTGTAAAACCAACAACTTTGAAATGCGCGAGAAGATAACTCGCTTTCACTCATTAGTTTCGCGTGTATGGAAGCCTGGAAATTCTCAATGTATTAAAATCAAAGAAACGAGATCTGGATACCATAACAATATAATAGTTATCACTATTGAAGTACATTTGTCAGTGCTTTCACTTTACAAACAACAAAACTTTAAAGTCGGTCTCTGTGTCACGAGGGATTCATGTTTTGGTCGCACATTGGTTGCCCAAAAAAACTGAACTCCTGTAACCAGAGATTCAACGAAGAAAAAGTATAAAAACCCCAATCTGAATAATTAAAGAAATTTGCCAGCGCCACTTTCCATAAAGACCAACATGAAGCTACTTCAAAAATAATTCTTGAACTTGAACTTTTCGATCCATAAATTCTCTTGGTTAATTGCTGAGTGACGAATGGCCTTAATGGCAGAGTATAGTGCTATGGGTTTTATCTAAATCTGATAGGACGTACATATTAAATAACTATGGCAAGGGGATTAAAACTGAAACTGTACCTTGTAACAGTCTAGTATTAATAAGAGAGAATATAGTTTACTGGTGAACGACATTGATGCTTATTTACTTAATTTGTTGTATACAGCAGTTTACACACGGGACTGAAAATAAACATATGCATCAATATCAGAAATTGCAAGTTTATAACAAAATGATATACAGTTGTGAAGACTGAGTTTTAATCCGGGCAAGAGAAAGATTGCCGTTCGATTTCTTTCCTGCCAGCTTGTCATATCTTTAGATTAAAAAAGTCTGACTAAAACGCGTACGAGAGTTAACATAATTTAGAAATGAGATTGACACACAGTAAAGGACTCCTCAGTTTCTGCTCGGAGCGTGACACTTTTAAAACTGATAAGATTTTAAAGTTTAGCCGCAATTTTAGATATGGGGATTTTTCAAACAAAATAGAAATAATGAAATCAAATAAAATATAATCTACAATAAACAAATAACTTTGGAACATTGGATTGGAGATATATCCGGCTAAAAGTAAATATGAAATCATACCTGTTTCATAATACTTGCCGCTTCTTTCTCGCTGTACTTGTGTCTGTGGGTCATGTGTTCAAACAAGTTTCCCTCTGGCATATACTCCATGACAAAATACAAGTAGTTTCCCACTTGGAATGTGGAATACAACTTTACAATAAATTCGTGAGAAACGTCCTTCCAAATTTCGATTTCATCCTCCACTACATTCTTGTCATACTCCTTCTTTGTTGTGTCGAATTCTTTAAGTGCAAACACGGTGTTCGTTCTTCCCTCTGTGCACTTGTACACTTGTGCAAATGAACCTTCTCCCAAAAGTTCCTCAATACGAAAATCTTCTTCTTCAAAGGCTCCCTCATAAAAGGGAGCGTTGTTCATAGCTGTGTCACTCGGTTTCTGCAATAGAAATCAAACGAAACAGACGATTTATTAAAAACTGAACAGTTTCTAGAGCGTTTTCTATACTTGCCTCGTTTGCAAGGCACTATTATATATATTTGCCTAAAACGTAATTCCTAATGTCTCAGTTTGTTGCACTGAGACGGTTATCAGCTAAACTTATATTCTAGTGACATCATTTTCCACTTTTATCATGTTCAGCTTCCATGTAAGCTGTGTGTGGATATCCGATACTTGGTGTCACATGAACATGCACAGTTCGATAATGAGTGTGATTCATGGAGCTCAGTAGCTGAAAAGAGTCCAAGGAGTTTCAAAATCTAGACAACCGCCCATGGTTTCCTTGGAAATATTAACTAATACACAACAAGAGAACTTACAAAATCTCAGTTCAAGTCATACTTTGAAATTGAAGAAAATAAACTTGACGTAAACTATATACAACATTGTGAACAAGACATGGCTCGTAGATCGTAGCGCCTTGTAAATTGTCTCGTTTAATAGCTTCACAAAGCAGCGACAAGAACTTATTATATATCAATGTGAAGAAATTCCTTTTGAAATACGCAACAAACCTTATTTACGGTTCTACCTCAATTAAAAAAGAAAAACGTCTGCAGTGTTCGTGAAATTTCTACAGAAAGTTGCCAGAATACACCGCAGTCTCCTGATATATTGAGCTATGTGGTGTATTGGATATTGAGCGTTTTCTCACAATGTTTGAGGCACAAATAAACAAGAGGTTTAATTAGGCTAACCCTTTGTCTTGATTTAAATTAAATTTGCTTACACTTGTAAAATAGAGCATAGAATTCAATGAACCGGTTTCTATTTGAATATGAAAAGACACTTAAAGATAGAGCAGTTTAGCGAGACAAAACGTCAAAAGTATTTGGTTCGAGAATGGGGTACGGACAGCCGAGTTGAAAACTATGAACATTTGAGTTGAGCTTGATTTAAATATTTGCGAGTTGAACATTTGAGTTGAACTTAATATCAAGTTTTGATTGTGATCCTTTGTTGACCGAATTAAGGGCGCCCTTAAGTCTGCAAAACATATAAATAAATTAACTATAAAGAAACTTTACAGATAGCATAGATCACAGCAGCAAAGAATAGAAATTTTGGGGAAAATCTTTGCCAACAGGCAACAAACAACAATTTTGCTGCATAAAAACGTATCAGTTTACCAACCAAAGCAAAAGTTATTCCCTATAGGCCAAACCGGTACTAAATCAGTGCAAAGTGAAACAACTATTAAAAATGACTTTATAGTAATTTTTGTCATACAAACCATGCAAAATTGTCTTAGTCTTGAAAACTACATATATTCTGAATAATTGTTTGGAACGATTTTTTTGTACAATTGATTTCATTCCCGTGTTGTCGAGAATGGATAAATGTATTATCGTTAAGCCATTTAATCCCATGTCCAATATAACTGAAATATCATGAGATGGCTTTGAAGCCAGCTACTGAACAAACATTTGTAAAGCTCAGATATTCTTGACGAAAATTAGTTTAACGCAATGTAAACTGATACTGACAAAAAAATATCAAACCTTCAAATCAGTAAAGTGCTCTTCACCTGTCAAAATGAACCAGCGATGCTAGTATGTTACGTTGAACAAAATTGATTTAATTGCTCTCAGCTGTTAATAAATAACTCGAACCAACGCGAACGTTCCTACTATAACTTTTGAATATTTAATAGGCTCCCAATGTTCAATCAACGTTAAGGGATTGGCGTGAGGGAGAGGGTAAGGCAAGTTGCTGGGGTAGCTCCGGGAAGAGAAATTGAGTGTGTCGCAAGTATTAACAGTACTTGTAGGCGATATTTCATTGAAGTGAGTGACGGTGGAGTTAAATACCTTATCTTAGAATATGCATTACATATAGATATGTATTTGTCCTGTTTGAATCAATGTTCCATATTGGAAATGTTTTGCAAAATTGAAAAACTGTTGTGTTGAAACCATTTCATTTCACTTAAATCGGTACGGTGTACATCATTTGAAGAGTATCTGGTTCGGTCTCAGTATTGTTTGATTATAAAAACGTCCTGATCACGAAAGGTCATCACTCACTAAAACTGTTTAAAGTTATCTTTTTCTCTGAAAAACATCCCCCTGGAAAGTGGCAGATATCGCTCATCATGTACATGAATATTTTCAACACACACATTTTGTTTGAAAGTGTCAACAGCATGGAAAAAATGAATTACTCGCGGCAGTCGAGTCATCAAAAATTGCAGGAAGAAAGTTGGTATACCCTGCTTTCAACTGCATGGATACAAAGATGCAAGTTGTCTACTCTATATCAGTCATACTTACGCTTTCTCTTATCTTAAACGAGGCCGAGAATGTTTTTACAAATTAAAACCGAGTGATAGTAATCTTTGTTGTCCTAAGACCTAAAACTGTTCTACAGCCGGGAGTGATGAAGTTGCACGTACCTTTTGTAGAACTAGACACAAACTGTTCAAAACATGAAGGAAGCGCTGAACATTACGTTGCAACTTCTGCAACAGATACTGTTAAATCAAGACGATATCCTGTCGTTTAGTTTTACTCTCAAATGATGAAGGAAACAACTGACAAGTTCAATGGAGATTAAAATGCTAAACTCCATTTTCGATTAACTTTCCCTGCCACGCCTGGTTGTGTTATCAAATCTGTTAATCCTTTCGAAAAACAACTAGATTCCATAAATTCACCCAAGGATTGTAAACGAGCAGCAAAGACTTGATCAGTTTTATTGACAACCAGTCAAATAGGTTAAAGTTCGACGATACATTTGAATAAAACTCTGATTGTTTTCCTATAAAGCGGCTTTCATCATTATTACATTTTTGAAGAACCAGATAAGCGAAACGCCAGGTTGTAGGTTATAGAGCTCGGAACTAGATTCAATCCAAAAGATAATATTTTCCAAATTCCAGTGGGTGAGAGTTCTCTAACGAGAAACAGTGAAGTCGGTGTTGTTGTCAGTTGAATGTTAGATAAAGTTTGACCCGCCGCGTGAATATGACACAACTACTATTTTATTTCTGCAAATATCAATCTCTTGGTGGCATATATCAGTCACTTATAACATCATGTAAAGTTTTGAAGAGTATCAGTCGAATTTTACTCAAACTGAGGGTTTAAGTCTTATGCAAATTATCCAGCGAACTTTTGACGACTGTCGAAAAATCACATTCCAAGACAAACCAATTTAACCCTATTCTACCCGGGCTTTTTTGTGGTTCCTGGTCCCGGGGGGGGGGGGGGCAGAAA
>JAOEHT020280308.1:0-10407 GCA_025448195.2 Parazoanthus atlanticus
CCCCGCTCCATATTTTCTAAAAATTGTAAGTTTCAATTTCAGGATTTATTTTTTGAACAAAAACTGTAAATAAAAGTGCTGGTAAAATGCAGTCAAGTTGTCAATGAAACATTATTGTGACGGCGAATGCGAATCAATGGGTTGATAAACTGAAAAGTTGTCCTAACACCTGCAACCAACAACTGGCAGCAATCCGCCACGACATTTTGAGTACGTTTTAGCCTTTCTGCATTGTTGAACTGTTTCAAAAACTTTGTCAATCTGAAATAGCAATAACCATACAAATTTTTTTGTGCTTCAATCTTTCAACAGCTTTGACAGCTCGCATCAAAGTGCTTCCATCGCTGACTACATTTCTAAATTTCTCATATTACAACCTGAACCAAAATTTTGCCGTCTGTGGCTCCCTCACAGAAAGAGCTTGGAATGCATTTTTCCCTTGCAACTGACAAAAATATGTGATATATTTTAAACTTTCAGTGCAACATATATCCTTGAACTACTATTACTGGTCGTTGGATTCAACAACCCACGGAACTTGGCTAGATATCGGTCTTGCAAACTGACAAGTGACATTCAATCATGTGAAGAAAACAAGTGAATGTTATTTTCATAATATGAATAAAATAGATATTGTTTGTCTAAATACAAATGTTTACTGTTGCCGTACATCCCGTTAAACACGAATAGTAGTTGTATCCCACGCAGCATAACCATTTTTTAGGAATTCATAGTTTTTAAGTTTATAACCTACAGTGTTAGCACTGATAATTGGCACTAGCGTAACAGCGGTGGTAGTGACAAAACTGTGACAGTGGTCTAATTATCTGCTCTGTGACAGCAGTGGCATAGACAGCACCGTATAACAGCAATAGTACCAACATTAGTGTGACAGTTATGTATATTGACAGCGCTGCAACAGCGGTCACACTAACAGCGCTGTAACGTTACTGTGCACGCTGTGACAGCGGTAGCAACAGACACGGCCGTGACAGTGATTACAACTCACTGGGCTGTGACAGTGGTAACAACTGACAACGCTGTGACAGCGGTAGCAACAGACACGGCCGTGACAGTGATTACAACTCACTGGGCTGTGACAGTGGTAATAACTGACAGCGCTGTGACAGCGATAGCAACTGACAACGCTGTGACAGCGGTGACAACTGGTAACGCTGTGACAGCGGTGACAACTGACAAGGCTGTAAGCGATGACAATTGACAACGTTGTGACAGCGGTGATAACTGCATGAAAGGGCTGTGACATCAAAGTGCATACCAGTGTGACAGTGGTGGCAACTGACAGTGCTGTGACAACACTTTCAGTGTCACAATTATGTGCACATCGCTGTCAGTTGTCAGTGCTGACACATTAATGTGCACATCGCGGTCACAGCAATGTCAGTTCTGTTGCCACCGCCGATCACAACGCTCACTGCTGTCACACTAGGGTGCACATTGTCGTCATGGCGCTGTCACTGCTACTGCTGTGACAGAGCTGCCACTATAAACGCTATAACATTACTGGCAATGCCATTTACTAACTTTGGAGTCGATGCCGACATAAAACATAAACTTTGGTGCTGTTCTTCGAGTCAGAGTGCACAGAGCAGATTTTAGCCCCTTCACTCCCAGCATGTTTATATCAACATCTATTTTATCTTTACAGTTTCAATATAGAATAAGATGATTGTTTGTGAGAATAAAGGAACTGATCAACCACGCTAAATTCTTTAAGATAAAGTGCAAATTTCTCCTAACCTATTTATAGGAAATGTATGGAGATATATAATGAGAATTTACAAACACCTTATTTGGCACTATTGGGAGTGAAAGGGGTTAAAAGAAATCTCGGGAAATGTATGAGGCTGGAAGGGGTTAAGTACAAATGGCCGAGCGATTTAATGCACTGACTCGTATCTGCCTACTGGTATCCTTATGGCCATCCTTCCTGCCAGCTGGCACTTTAACCCTCATGAGTTAAACTTGATTAAATATTTTTCTTGTTTTTAACCTGGCCGTGAAAAGCCCCTTTCGGGGAGCTGGTAAGTATTTTATAAGAATTATATTTCACTCACACACACACACACACACACACACACACACAAACATACGCACACACGCGTTCTATATACTCACTAATATTGATTAAAAACGATTTGAGGTTTGTTATACGTTTTATAATTTGATGTAAGTTGATAGAAATACAGATATTGTGAAAATACTACTGATGGGAAATTGCTTCTAAACATTTAAAACATTTGCTATTGTTTCCTATGAGCGATAGTAAACTCACCTTCGCATCGTTGAATATGAACTCATATTAAACGCTAGCTCATGCTCTAATTGTTAAGATTCCAAACTTCAAACTCCAACACAAAATGTAGACTCATATTCTAATTCTCAAAATTCCAAACTTTAAACTCCTACACAAAAATAATTCATCAGACATTTACAACCGGGAAATCATTTCTACCCGCTTATCATAACTCAGTCTCAGTCTGACCTGCATTATCACACTATCGAACTGAGGACTGGAAGACATAAATACCCCTTACCTGTGAAAACTGATCGGTTTTGTAACTTTGTTTCTGTTAAGTTCCAGCCGTAGTATAAAATAATTAACTAATAATATGTAACTTATGTGTACACACACACACACACACACACACACACACACACACACAAATTTGCTGAGTCAGTTCAGTGGAGAAAAACTTTTTCAAAACGCGTTACAGAAACTATACAGCGTGATTCCGTACCCAACAATCTAAAAACTCCACTGAAATCAGCAAATTTGTGTGGACGACACTCTTTTTTTTATATAAGAACGTTTAATTTTGAACTGAGGTTGAAACGTTCTTAATTTTTGGCAAATTTGAGCCACAAAACGTTCTTAAAATGTTTTCAAATTACATGTTGCAATATGATACATACGTGACCAGAGAATGTGTTTCTAAATAAAGAGCAGTGTTTGCGGAGTTCGTATTTTGCTACAAAATATGACATATTGAAATAGAGCAGCTCTTTGGTAGCGCATTGTTCGTGACAATATGTCAGTGCAATCGACCTTAGGGCAATTTGGTTTTATCAACGCTGTTATAGTCACAAACAAGTCATTTACAAACAAGTGGAACAAAATGTTCTTAACTAAACTTCAGTCCGAGTTATGTTCTTAGGTTTTGCCCATCTTCATCCTCGACGTTCTTATAAAAAAAAGGTTCTTATACAAAAAAAGAGTGTATAGCATTAAATGGAAAATAATAGAAAGCGCCAAACCATACAACAGCGCAGTTAAAAGATGTAATTTGTGCCTAAACGAGAAGTCCATTATTATTTGCGAACCGCACCGCTGCACTTTAAACAAAATAAATGAGCTTGTCTCATCATGTAGGCATCGAAGCAAAGCATTGAGCGCAAAAATTACAATTCCTTTGCTAATACATAGTGTATTTAGCCAACACTGTGTGTTTACTACCAATTAAACTCCTGATGAGTGTGGTACTTGTACGTACCTCATGAAACAGATCTGTAGGCAAATATAAGTAGTCATGTTTTGATTTTCCGCCATATTTTTTCCTATACATATATATTCGTACACATTTTGGCATTAACTTATTTATTTCTTATAATGCTATAATCAGCCGGTAATTCAGTTTAAGAACTGCAAATGGACTAAATTCACAACATTATCAGCGAAGATATGAAAATATGTCATTTGGGTCCATTTCTTTTTTCGTATGAGTTTTACGAGTGGTCTGTTTTCCAGTAAAACAATTCTGTCCATATGACTAGATACATTATCGAGCCTGGTGCCTCGTTGGGCCTGCGTTTATCTCCAGTTTCAGTAGCGTTAAGCGGTTGAGAGCTGAGTCGACTAAAGCATGCGAGTTAAGTGTCTTGCTCAAGGACACAACACAGTGGTCTGGCTGGGGTCCGAGCTCATGACATTTGGATTGCGAGTCAGACACGCTAAATGACTAGCTAGTCGACCACTGCACCGCCGACTCTGTACATATAGCCACTGATAAAATATTGTTGTCAGTATTCTCGGTGTTCAGCACTTTAAACAGTTGGGAAATAAGACATAAGATTATTAAAAGACGGATGTGACTGGGCGAAACAACAAAATGTCCCTACACTGCACAAGAAACTCCTATGAGATGTTGACAATAAACACACTAATGAAAACAAAAAAATATCTATTGCATGCATGTTGTATTTTGTATCATAACTAAAAGAGATATCACATGTATTTTTGGTCTTCTTATTCATTGAACTAAGACCCCAAGATGTCGACAGAGACGGCCTGACACAATAAATTGGCCGGCACTAGCTTACGCAATGATCCTTCTCAGAAATATTTTGATTGACATGCTCGGAAACCACAAGTGTTTTATTCACAATCGTTAGCTCCGCCCATTCGGTCCATATTTTATAAGCACATATTGTTGCTCCACAGTTCACTTAACTTTGAACTGTCTCCGCAAGGAAAAAGAGTCCCACTAAAATACGATGACGCAGAATTATAAACTATATGGTTGCCGGACACTATCTATGTCTCAAGCAATACATGGATTGCCAGTACAGATATAATGGTTTCTCGTGTCCAATATACACTGACCCGAGCAGATAGTGATAAAAAAGTGGCAATGTACTTCAAAACTGTAAGTACTTAATAGTGGTTAATCATCTTCTTCTGTTAATGGTATGAACCATTAGAAAAGAAATTCAACTTCGAACGGAATATTTTGCTCTATTACAACTTAAAATGATCGAGATATTTTAAAATCAATTCCAGAACGAGGAAATGACTAGAAACATATCTTCTTATAACTGGGAAAGTTCACTCAGGCCCAAAGCTAAAAACAAGTCTCAGCGTGTTTCTTCATGATTTAACATAAAGACAAAGGGAGTTTTCCCTTGATCGCGTCATCGCTTGGTTCACCAAAGAAATTCAGGAGCTCGGATAATAATTAGCCAAAAAAAGAATATAGCCTTTAGCTAGGGTGAATTTGATTGAGTTTCTATCACTTCAGCGAGAATAAGAATTTGGCATAATGTCTTGGGGGGATCATACCCAATCAGGCATTAAACATCGCTCTTTATTGTGTGGACGCATGACAGTCGTAATGGTTAGACTACCCGTTTAAGTTTCTTGGTGTAAGGCCAACTACAACCAAACGCAAGTCTTGACAAGACATGACAAAATGAAAATAGATATAAATAGTAACTTACAAAAGGACATTTCTGTTCATCTGTACGAACTTGTATCAAATTATAATGTTAATATCTTCCTGTCAATTGTGTAAAGATCTCTATGTATGAAACTAATGAAAAGCCAGCATTTTTATAGTTTTTTAAGAATGTCTGCTGTTCTCTTCTAAATAGGACAGCAAATTCCATCCATATTGTGAAATAATTTTACTCAGCATGACTGCATACACTTGTCATTATGGTATTTAGAGAAACCCGTTTGTGTATGGATCATTAGCATCTCTGGATCGATGAAATCTGCTCAGACTTGCAGTGTACATATATGATTTTCATAGCAAGTTATCTGCTTGCAATTTCGTTAATAAAGCAAACGTCTGATTAGTTTCGTAAATCATTAATCGCTTCACAAGACTAGTCATCTGACCTGGAGAATACGAAAGTCATTTTACAGTCGAGTTTAAGGGTGAAGGGGAACACGGCTACTTCTTATTTCACTTTGTTTGTCTTAGTTTTAAGAAATTGAATATTCAATATTTGTATTCTAAAAAAACGTAGAACTGTGATAGATGTCTCAAATTAAGTTATTTAAAGACATAAAGACGAGGAAAGGTTGTTAGGGCTTAGGGACCCATAGTAAAATTCTATAAATTAAAATATCGATGTCTATGATACGAGATATGGTTGGGTGACGGCACATTTATTTTTTGGCTTGCATAAATACGAATTTAGTGCTGCGTGTATGTGATTTAGATTTCATAGAAAACCGTAGTCTTAATTTTTTTCAAAAGATTGTTTAAATACTGTAGACAATGTGTTCGAGTTTCTAAAGATTTATGAAATTAGGCTTTAAAACACTACAAACTTAAGGTGGCTGACTGCTTCAGCTTCCCTGTCATACAAACTCGTTATAAACAAAGTAGTCATCTAAGAGATAAATTCAAATGTAGTTATAGATATAGAAGTCAAGCTGTCTTCCATTTTGCTGTAGCGTCTTTTTAAATTATTAAAAGTAACTGCTAGAAAGTTAAACATAAAGGAGAAGCAACTCGTTCATTTCTACGTCTATGTTTTTAATGCCAAGAGCATGATTACTTCCAATTCGCTATATTTTACTTTGTAAAAATAGTTTTGTTTTAGAGACTAGTGTTGAAAAACACCACTAATAATTATCAGCAGGAGATTAAATGCAATAAAATTCCTAAAGTTATTTTAATATCACTTGTCTTAGAGATGGAAGTGGAAGGGTTACCCGATATATGGACCAAAATACGGTATAAGAAAGCAGCTACAAAAATAAATCATTTTCATGAACAAGTGTGCAGACTTTAGCATACACATACCACATGCCACATATCACATATCACATACCTTCTTTTCATTACAGTGCCATACGCATAAACTTAATTGATGCGACCACCAAAGTCAGTAATAGGTCGACTGCAAGGTTTTTCATGTTGCTATTGTAACTGCTTGGATGAAGATGAATAATGTTGTAAATGATACAATTTATATCCCTAATATACCTCCTATATTGAAATTTATTCATAGCTTGGTATGTTGGTAAAACTCAGCTTTGTTGTTATGACTAATTATAGAGTTGAGCGAGCAATTTATCACGATATAAATTTGTTTGTTTTCAGACAGTCTTTTCTCCCATAGATAACCGAAATCAAGCATGACCCCAAAGTTGTTATCTCCATAAAGTACCTCAGCAAGTGATTGAAAGAGTGACTGCTAACAAAATATTCCAAGCAAAATGGACGACGGTTGTTTATGTGATAAAGGCCATACACTGACGCAGATCACTGGTTGTTGGATCCACAGAAAGACATACATTCAACAAACACTAAAAGCTCGGTAATTAGGTCAAATAGATACGAAAAGCGGCGTTCTCATAAAGCTTTTGCAATGTTAAAATGATGTTGACCAAAAGCTACATGTTTGTCTTGCTGCGCCACCAGTCCAGGAAATAATAATTCATTCAGGATGCCACTTCACCTGACAGTGTTTTCAAGAGGCCAATTTATCTTAAGAAGTTGCAGAATTAAAAGTTAAAATGCATTTTATTCCAGCAAAGCGTTTAAATCATGAATATGGCACTTAGGCCATTTCATGAGCACGGACATTCGACACGTGACAGAAACTGCGCATGTCTTTCACAATGTGGACTCGAGGTGTTTACAGAACAGAAGGAATTTCTCCAACGCTATCTATAGGTAAGTTCCAAAGTGAAAGTTTTGTTTTTGCCTGAAAAAAAACGTTAAATATTGAATTACAATCAACTCGTTTTGTAGAGTAGAGTATAGCACTTACGATAGATGGCGTTTACATAGAGTTCACATGTCTGTCGTACAACGAAACAATAAATTGTTCCGGTGGCCAGCAAATGCAACTTGCTGCTCAACAGCTGCACACTTGTACCAATTTCCTTAAACCCGAGGTTCCTTTGGAGTGTTTGGTAACAATATATATGTTCTCTCAGTTGTTCTCTAATCTATATCGTTTACTCTTTAGTAGCGGGTTAGCGAAATTGATGTAGATATTTTGCAAATTGAATTGACAAAATTTTATTGTGCTCTAGTCGAGTAATGACTCTTCGTTCAGCAATTTGAAATTGCAAGAACACAACTGTTGTTTCTCGGTCTTCTTGGTATTCATGCGTAAACTAATTTATAAAAGATAGTGAACGTTGTTGACAATAAGTTTAAGTTGGGTGTGTATTAATCGCTGTTTTACAACCAGTTTCTACCCCCTTCCAGTGACAAATAAATTTAAATTTCACATTTGTTCTTCTCCTGTTGCAGTATTCTGTACAAGTGCCTTAAACGTATCGACATCAAGGTAAGTTTCGGCTACCCTTAATACATTCTCTCCGTAGCAACTCAACAGTTTTCGAACGAAGAACTCGGCCAAGTGTTCGATATAAACGATTTATTTGATTTGTCTTAATAACGAAAATGTTTTCACTGATTAACATATGTTCTAAGTATGTCACCTAACATCACTTCAATATATAAAATGGTCCAATAAAAATCCTATATTTACATTTAGAACATAGCTGGCAATTTTTCCTCGCTTTTTGTATGCATTGAGCGTGCATTTAAATCTCGATAGACAAATGAAACAGATTTGACATCATAAATCGGGTTTGCTCTATCTTGTATAAAGGTGAAGCTACTACAAACAGAAAACCAATATTTTGAAGAAGTTTGTGTGGCGATATGTAAACCTTGAACCACGGGAGAGCAAGAATGCACAATAATTTGTAACGCCACAGAAATGTCTACACAAAATTAAGTTTTATCTTCACCTTTATACAAGACAGCAAGCTGAAAAATGGGCACTTTTTCTATCTTTAAGATGCTCTTTCCAACAGTGTTGACAGTCTTTCGATTACACTTGAGTATCAGAATTTGAGAGAACCTCGACCTCGTCTATTATACCTTGTCCAGGACTTTTATTTTTCAAAGTTTGTACTTGCTTGTCAGCTATAAAAGCGATTCCTTTGGTTAAGGTGTGCGGGGAAAATTTCTAACATAAGCTTAAATTATATTACGTTTTGAATTTAGATTATTGTTAATATCTTTCCTAAGAACTGTCTTTGTATGTGATATGTGATATAAAAATCAGTTTGCTGTTGCCCGCACGGTGTTGTTCAAAAAGCTCCTTCTACTCAGATTTTCGTCGTCGTCTTTTACAACTTTCAAAAACCTTTTGATATTGGAGTTTTCTAGGAAATACAAAATGAAACCAAGACCGAAAAGAAACATTTTTGCCTAATCAAACATATCTTATATCCAAAAGAAGACGATTTATATAACAGATTTATTCGATGTTCAAATCACATTATTTTATCAACCATATAAAATACATTCGGTTCATTCAATATATGTTGGTATTACAACAATTTTTGAACATAGTAATTGAAGTATTCCATCACATGGTTTTAATTAGCTTTAGCAGTTTCCGGTATATAGCGGTTATGTCCACCACCCCCTCCCTGCTTGTAATTAAGGCATACTCGCTTATGAACCTACCCTTAAAGTAACAAAAGAGTGTTCCGATTTTAAATCCCCCATGGAAATAAGCTTCCCTCTTTCTTTCCCAATGAAAAAATGCATTTAGGTTGCAATTTGAATCTTGTTCTGTTTGAACAATTTTCAATGCATATTTGTTTCCAGTCCTTTTGGTAATAGCGATGCTGCTGTATTTGCAGTGCGTCGTTGGTGCTGATACTGTTGATGATGCTGACACTATTGATGATGCTGCCACTGTTGCTGATGTTGATACCGTTGATGATGCTGATACCGTTGGAGATGTTGACACTGTTGCTAATGCCAATACAGATATTAAGAAAGATGTGGTTTCTGTTCTATTCGTTGTGCAGCAAGGCTTTTAAAGTTGCAAAAAAAGTTATCAATCAGGTGGGCACCGAATCTTTCAGGGACACGAACTTGGGAACATCATATACTAATCATTATTCATGTGATAAAATGTGTCATCATTGGACACTAGGTTCCCCAGTTTTAGCTGTGTTTGATGTTTGTTGTCAATCACTGGATTTAATTTTGGTATCAAAGATTTGAAGAAAACCCTTGCTGGTCAATATATTGATAAACGTTTCTCCAATGAAAATAGCTTTCAAGGTACTTTTCAAAAGCGATTTTGCTATTTTATTCGCATACCAAAAAATAATATTTCGCCCATGTTGACATAATCATGCAGAGGTGTGTGGTAAGATTTGATCACGTGTTTTGGCCCCCAACCAATAGCAATACCTTAAAGTACTGCTACAATTCCTGTACTATATCCTGTTTTGGAAAAGCGAACAGTCTAACTTTGGCCACCAATCGGAAAACAGGTTTTCAGCAAACCCATATCATGTGAATGCTAACTGTTTTGCGATCATAATAAGTGCTGGGGGAAAAACCCGGAGAATTAAAAAGAACCTAGACATGGTATTTTTCATGTTCCTTCCGCAAATAACCATAAGGAAAATTTTAATTGTAAAGTTATTGTGTTAGAAAAGTTGTAGAAGGTTAAAGAGTATATCTCAAAAGCCTCTATGGTTCGTGTAAAGTGTTCCTTCTGGGAATGAATTCTCGCAGAATGGGAACACTTCCTTCTCTCACGTCTGCTCCAGGACAAACTCTCCA
This sequence comes from Parazoanthus atlanticus, assembly GCA_025448195.2. Classification (NCBI taxonomy): domain Eukaryota; kingdom Metazoa; phylum Cnidaria; class Anthozoa; order Zoantharia; family Parazoanthidae; genus Parazoanthus; species Parazoanthus atlanticus. Next base: position 10,374 of record JAOEHT020280308.1, read on the forward strand.
CTTGACTAGCTTTGCAGAAAACGTGGAGGAAATT
>JAOEHT020280399.1:0-10405 GCA_025448195.2 Parazoanthus atlanticus
CTACTACTACTACTACTACTACTACTACTACTACTACTACTACTACTACTACTACTACTACTACTACTACTACTATAGACTTTCGCAAAGTCATTTTCTGATACCGGAAAATACTAATGCTATACATCTAGTCCTCCCTGGCGACCTTGAACTCGACTCTGCACAGATGCAGTTGGCTATTTGGACTAAATTTTAATATTGGCTAGTTAACACATCCATTTCTTGTTCGAGTGTCTCTACATTATTTAACAGACAAAGTCTTTAAGACATCAACAATAATTGAATCCTTTACTCAGTTGGAAATCCATTTAAAAGTTGCTATATTTAAACCCGCAGTAACTGAGCTTAATGGTGTTATGACTGTTCTTTTCATTTAAATAAATAATTGGAAGTTTTACAAAAGTGTTGTGACATTGTAGGATTAAGAATTAAGCAGGAAGGGATATGTGTCTACCAGGAAGTACACTAACAAAGTGTATGTTTACACAATTGCAATTCCTACACGTCCCTCTAGATATAAAAGATATTTTTGGCCGAATGCACTGGAAGCTCGTTTTTTTGAGCAGTTTTAATAGAATGAACTGAGCATGAGTTAACATTTTTATGTCATCAGGTATTTGAGTTTCGCCGGAATTATATCCAGGCATGTAGATAGCATTAGTTCCCATTAGAAATGCCACATATAGTATTTTTGTTTTTCTTTCGCAACAAAAAAACTCTCCGTTATGTGTTCTCTGAAATTACAAAGCTCCAGGCCGATAAAATCATCGAGTTCTATTATATGTGACTTAAATCGGAATTTCAAAAAGGTAACCAAAACGTGAAAGTATTGCCCTCTTTTCAGGATATCACCTATTCGACATTTGTCTAAAAACTAGTTAACTTTCGAAAACACCGAGGATCAAATTTGCCAAAATTTAAGAACAATTTAAGAAAAATCTTTAATAGACTCAAGCTGTGTAGCATTTTTGACGAAACTGTGGGATGTGCCACATCTAGTTTTAGAGGGCTGGCCCTGGGAATGGGAGAAATTTCAATGTCAAGTCAAAAATTGGCAGGGAAATTTGCATAATTTGGCTGAAAACGCGGGTAAGGGTTTCACGAACTGAACTCGTTATCCCACCAAAATGATCGAAGGATCAGTATCCCCGGACATCGTGATTTCCAACTCCGCCGTTACGTAACACTTTCTCCCACACCCATGCACGCACCATCCGAAGCCTGTTGTTAAGCGGCTGGTCATTAGATATCGTTCAACACAGAAGCTTCAAGTTCCAACTTACTTATACAGGGAAAAAATATAGACTACTACTTTTTCATGCTGGATACAACCGTGATTTAAACGCGAAGGTGCAACTAAGCGTCAATATTGAATCCGCTGTTTTGAAGGCGTGCTTTCTTTGCCGTTAAGCAAAATTGGGATAATAGTGCTCTGGATTATATTCCGTACTGCCATGTTTGTATAGGAATTCAGCCGCTGAGGTAACTGTATACCCAGTCTGACTCGAGCGATTGCTTAATCTCTTAATACTGAAAATATTTTCGCGGCAGGAGAAATTTTAAGATAATCGAACATGAACGCTTGCGCTGGGAATTCACGCACTGAAATTTACAACAAGCGAGAATCATAAAATCTGAGTACACAGCTGTTAAAAAAGAAATTGCTGACATCTGCAAAGGGCTATACCAGGCACGAAAGGGATTATGGGAGCCTTGATTTTTCACGCCGTGTTCCTTCCACTGTCCTGCACAAGATTTAAACAATGTAACCGGCAATACGCTAAACTAAGGAATTTGTTGATAAATTAGGTAAAAAACAGCTTAGCAATGAGTGAAGTTAAAGCTAACACCATAATTTGTGGCCCGCGGGATATTGCGAGTTTTTTTAAAGGTTTTCTAAGATTTTCTTCTTTGCAATAATTGTATAATCAAAATTATGTTATATAGCGTTAGTTTATAGCGGACTGCGTACAAAGGCAGGTAATATATACAAATTAGTTTGTAAAAAAACTAGCTGAAGATATTTTTTAGTCCAAGTTACAGTAGTTAGTTTTGACTTTTGGTAGAATCAGAAGTTCGTGAATGTACTCATGTACACGGCACATATAGTTCTATTAATGATATATATAGAATATTTAATCGCTTCTTCCTCTCTCGTAATAATTTGATTGATAACCTACTTAGTTGTCGGACTGTTTGGCGACTAAACTGCTGTGATTCCGGAACCTCGTTTTCTTGTCTTATTTTGTTCAATTTGTTTTGTTTTTAACCTGCATGCAGGGTGGAAAAGTCTAGAAAAATTGCCTCGAAAGTTAATCATATATACGGAAAGCGATTTATGATCTGGAAGTTTATACCGTTTATGTACAGTGTATAGTGCAACACCTAAATTAAAGTGTTTTAAGAAGGAAAAATATTGTTAGTAAAAGTTATTCACTGAAAGCATTTTAAAACCAAACGCAATTTCTTCACTGTGACAATATATTGTTTTAATTAGCGCGGAATTGCTTACTGACTTTTATGAGTAACTTCATGATCAGTTAGTATGAGTTCATTTCTAAACGTTTTGAAACAGTATTAAACATTGTGATAAAACTGCATGAGCGGTTCTCACGATCTGTGATGCACAAATCTCGGCAGATCCTTCTGCATGTAGGTTAACGGAAGACTCCAATATTTTTTAACATTAAATGGCATATATGATTTCCCTGATAATTCAGTTATACTTTACTACGAAATATTAAAAAGTTAACTTTTCATTATAACAGATTTTCGAACTCTACAGTCTCTTAGATGCAAATGAATAATACCGATTACAACATGAAGGGATTTAACCGTTGTACCTATTCTAGAGTTATACTTTACTACAAAATGTTAAAAAGTTGACTTTTCAGTATTATCAGATCTTCAAACTCTACAATCTCTTAGATGCATGCAAATAATACAGATTACAACATGAAAAGAATTAGTTTGTGTGTGTGTCTAAAGTCGTTTTTTCTTGCTTTCGCACTGTGATAATCGTTTTTACTCCTCATCTCTCTTCTTATAAAGAGAGCTGACCAGTGAATTCCTACGTTTCGTTACAGGACAGGACAGGACAGCGGAATTTTGAAGCTAAATCCTCAATAGGTTTGTAGCAGGCCTTAAGGTCCAAAACAAATACAGAAAAAAAATAATAGTCAACCTAAGATCAACCTGAAATTGCACGAGGTTGGTTTATAGCCTGGTTCACTAATTCAAAATTCTTTCGGAGGACCACCATGCGACTCGGGCTATTAAAGGAACCCGCTCCTTCGGCATTCGTTTGTAGTTTCTCGGTTGAAGGCTGTCTACGCTACTGCCATATCGACATTTTGTAATTTAGCAAAAAAAAGTGCCATAGACTTTTGTTTTATGGCTAAATTTAAACAATGAAAATGGTTTGGCAAAACTTACCGAGATTCCCTGGACGACTTTGCTCTGCTAAATGTTGTAGTTGTGAGTAGCAGTTCAAGTTCTCAGTCTGAAGAAGTGAGCGGTACACACAACTTTATATCTTTACAGTACAGGGGCCTGTTTGATTTCACCCCTGATCTCATGAAACCTAATACAACGTCCAAGATCTCCGCCGGTTAGTTTGTAATGCGGTCGGCAGCGTGCCCTCAAAAGGGCCAGTTTTAGTGCAGCATATCATATACAAAGGTCACAGTGACAGCATAACTTATAGCCGTCCAGATTAAACCAGAACACGATGTCTGGATTTGCTCACTATATTCGCAATGAAAGCACTAGTTAGTGCTAGGGCAAATGCCTTCTCAACTACCACGTATTTTGTAACCACTATTTTATTTTTTTTTTGCTAAACAGTATTATTATCTCCACCCATAAAATAGGGATACAAAACAAAAAAGGGGTGTAAAGAAATGCAACGCCAACACAAGGCAGTGTACAAAACCTCGTACCTACAATTAATTGTTTTTCCCCCACTAAGGACTCAATTATAAGATTTAACTATCAATCCTTTCACGTCAGTTCTCATGTTAATGCGATTTGCTGCGCGGTTTACTAGACGAATCTTAAGAGACAAGCACTGTCAAGCACTGCCAAGCAGACTGATGCCTTAAGCCGTTTTTGGAAGGCTTTCGTTTGACTTGTCACATTTGAGCTCTGATTCAGAGCTACAAAATATAACCATTAAAATGTACGCATCAAAACAGTTTCGTTTGAACGGTTGCTTTTTGGCATTTCAGGCAATGGATAGCAGTTACAAACCAAACCACAATTTAGAAAATCTACTCGGCCGTATCAGTAGCTTTCTCAGTTAAATGATGGCCACATATTAACTCTTTCTTGTTGTCGTTAGCAATCATCAACCAAATGCACACTTACAAAGTTCTCATCAAGCGTTTGTATGTTTTTGGATTTTATTTAAAAATGCAATATATATTTTTTAAGTCGGGGTATATCATACGAAAGAGAGGGAGTCTCAAGACTGGGTTAATACAATGCTGTACCAAGGAACCAGGGTCAGTTACAACGTGTCTCCCAGTTTAAAGTTTAAAAGATAAGAGTATGTCAATATACTTCAGCTAAATGAATGCATTATATAAATCGTTGATATTTCCTCTCATTTAATTATTTGATTTTAGAATGAGAAATGATTTTCTAAGCCGGCTGATGCACCTTCAAATATAATCACAATATCAAAATTAAGGTACAGACGTGAAATGTTTCTAATATCGTACGCAGTAACACATATTAAAACAAATCAAATAACTTGCTAGCAATTATTTTTTGTAACGAACGTTTAAGAATCAATAGTAGTAAACGTTAGTACACCTAGGGCTAGCTGCTCAAATGAAATGGACTTTGCGTGTAAAATAATTAACAAAAACATATATTTTATACTGATTTTACTATAGAACTAAGGCTAGATTTGTCCAAATTTTAGGAAGAAGTTTGAAACAATTCCAGGCTCTATCTCAGATCCCTAAAAGACACACATTTTTTAACTGGAACAGTTATTTTTATGTGTATAATTTAAGAACAATTCGAGGCTAGTTTTGCCAGAAAACTGAGAAAAATGTGTTTCGGCCCAAAAGATCTAGTTCGTATGATAATAACGGCAATAATACTGAATAATAATAATAATAATAATAATAATAATAATAATAATAATAATAATAATAATACAAAAGAAGAAGAAGAAAATAGCGTTTGTTGGTTTATTCTTAAATTTAGTAATACTCTGTCTACTATTATTTGAGGAAATACTTTCTGTTACATGCTGTTTTCTTGTGTAAGAATCATATATTAATTTGATTGAGTTCGATTATTCCTATTTCATTTTCTCAAGTTTGGCCTTGGATTGATCGCAAATATACTGCTCTTATTTCTATATACATATGTATGAGCCTGACCCGACTCTTCTTGAGTTTGTCTTCAGTTAGAATTGTGTAAATTTGAGCTTCGGTCGTATAGTAGTTGTTCTCATAAAGCATCAGAAGATTCAAAGCCTTGATGAATTACAAAAGCTAACAGAGGAGGAAGAGAGGAAGCAAGTTTCTTATAAGAAGCTCCTTCAATGTCTTTATAGCCAGATGAATGTTTGTCCCATAATGATTTATATGAACTTTGATCTTAAGTACTTCAAAGAATGGCAGTTTCTGCAGCAAAATTCCTGGTATAAACTATAATTAGTATAAACACTGCAAAAATTCTTAGTGGGTGACATATAACCAGTGCAAGTGAGTCAGTACAACTTAGTTCAAACCAAGACAGTTATAGCGAGTAGACTGAAGCAGTTATAGTGGAGTAAAACTACTAAAAACAACGCAGTGAGCAAAATTTACTCACAAGCGCAAGCAAACGTATACTTAACAGCACATGATCACATGCAGTGTGATCAGAATACAGCTAAATGAATTCACAGTAACACTGAGTCTTGTTGCTAACTGCAGCTTCACTATGACTGCTCAGTTTCACTTAAATGTCTTAATAGGATGACAAATCACTCAGAAAAGTTACGAGTCAAACCCCACGTTTCAAAACAGCGTTCATTCCACAGATCACACAAAATGTCAAGAATGATCATATAACTGTGAGGTCAGTACACTTAAATGTCAAGACTGATAGAACGTCTGTTAAAACAGATAAGTAAAACTCATTTATTCAACCTTTTTCTTATATACAAAAATTCTGGTCTGGCAATTAGTTAAGTTAAAATCAGCAACAATTAACAAACTGAAAACATATGCATCGATCTAGATATACTAAATAACAATAGGATTAGAGTACTAACTATTATTGAGAGGTTTTAAATCACACCTGGGAAATTTGTTCTCATAAACTACATATCAATTATCTACTGACCAAATTTCTCTACGAACTGTGCATAGGCATGCATGTAATGTGTATTTGTAGAGCCTAGATTATGCTTGCTTCAAATTGAAAACTGAGACCGCCGAAAAAGAGATTAATTTAACTGGTCCACGAAATTGAAGTGAAAAAATATAACGCGATCAAGAAGCTACGTGTGAACACGTCGGAATTGTTCATTACGTCATCAGCACGGTTTAAGCCGGTTGAATTTGAGTTCTTAATTCGCTTACCGGTTCCAACTGAGCCCTCTAGAAATCTCCGTCCCGCCAGTAAAGGAAACCTTTGTGAGCCAGCATGCGAAAAAAACTGTTTGTGCCCCTGAACTCATAAATAACGTTAAATTCCCTTAATGTAATATAGAAAGCTCTGGGTCTTAAAAAAAGAAGTAATGTTGTTTGGCAACATTTTGTCTCATTATACGCTCTTTTTTTATATAAGAACAAACTTCATAAGAACACCCTGGCTGCGATTTGCCCAAAAATCAAGAACAAGCTAAGAACAAGCTCAGGCTGAAGTTTAGAGTTTCGGTATTTTATTGAGTGAAAGTTCACATGCAGATAAAATTGTAAAGTTCACGATTACATTTTAGCCAAAATGCAAGTTTTCTTTTAATCGGTAACATCAACTTTATGTTAAAAATAACGTTCGGCTAACACTAGATGCATGTATATTTCGTTTAAAAACGACTCATTTTGGCAAAAAAATTGCTACTCGGTTTCGTATGTGTTGTTTTCTACCGATGATCTAATCCAGTGTGTGGAATAATCTGGAAATAAGAACAATTTAAGAACATTTTGAGGCTGAAGTCGCCAAAAAATTAAGAACAGTTCAACCTCAGCCAAAATTTACTGATTCTTATGAAAAAGCGTATAATTACAAACCTGGAACGAGCACAAGCTTGCGTATCGCATGAATATACTTCTGGTTTTTGACTTCGTTTTGTAATTCATGATTTCAAAGTAACTCAGTGTTGTTTTGTACTCATCAAAACAATCTATTTGGATGAATGGCTGGTCGAGAGGTACAAACTGGCATAGCTACCAAAAGTTATGGAATCAATAACTTCATTAGAATTTATGAAATAAACAAGAGCTTCAACTTGAATGCTGAACTTCCGGTAAACTGTAGATCTTACTGGAGTCGAAAAACTCCATCAGACTTGGAATGGAACTCCAGGATTATAATTTTATGTGACGATATCCAAATATCCTCATTCTTTAGTAGAGATCACTTGTAAAAAAGGCCAGAAAATTCTGATCATTATGAAAACAGTAATATTGACTAAATTGATATATTTTATAATGCAACATTATTGAATTCAAAGACATACTTAAAAAAAAAATATGATGCAAATCATCAAGTTTTGTAGCCTCATTTTTTTATTTTACAAATTTATAAAAAATGTTTATTCAATGTAAAAAACGAGAAGACCTAACAAAAATAAACAGATCGAGAATATTTCTCTCTTTTTCAGCCTTGAATATTTTCCTATGTTATCTCGAAATACTTAGCTACAGTAATTAACGTCAGTTATAAATCCATATTGTATGCCAGTATATCTGCCGCACCTAAAGTGGTTTACGTTGGCTGCACGTGCCTCGGTCTTTGGGCTTTGGAGTCCACCTTCCAATATATTTCTTATAAGTACAGCTAATAGGATAGTCGTGTTAACATCGATTCACTGCAATTTCCTAAAATTTCCTAAGGTTAGCTTCAATTTGGATTTCATTTGGTGAGGACGGTGAGGTAGAAAGAAGATGTGGCCCATAGCACATAATTGTTAACCTTTATGGTCACGGCCATAAACAACATTTTTCTATAACTAAGGACAATTCCATGCAGTCGTGTTATCAACAGGAGACGCTAGTAATGTTCAAGAAGAATTAATAAAAATAACACTTGTATAACCTGAAAGCTGACAAATACCACTTGTTCTTCAAAATCGCCACTTTCTTCAAATACGCGAAGTATTTTTTAATTAGATATTCGTGAGGGCTGGTGAATCCCTTTCTTATTGTATTACATCGTCTGACCCTGATAAAGCACTGAAATAAAATTGGTTGCCAGTCCAGTATACTGGGCTTACCCTAAAACATGAATGTCAGGAATTTATCGTTATAGTTTCCCGCAAATGTTGTTCGTACTAAATACAAAGAAAATAAGAAAATATATCAGACCCACTGAAAACTGGCAAAATGCTGATATGTAATATAGTTTTGATAGGTTTCAAACTCTGACTGTTTCTATGCCAAGTTTGCAATGAAACATTTAATTTTTAGACAAAAAGGAAGCAAGCTTAAGTAGAATTAACGGTTTTTTCTTTCTTTTAAACAGCAAGAAGTAAAACTCGGTACTGCTGTTGATTATTGCTGAGCCCGATAGTGGTTTTTAACTACTCCAAATGTGGTCCCTCTTCGTTGAGACGGTTAAGTGAGTCCGTTACGAGGGTAAATGCTGCAAAGACGTTGTCAGCGAAGAAGATTATGTCCGTAGTGAAATCCAAATTATGTGGTTTTCTTTGGCTTCCTGTTACGAGCCTATATGTCAACAAGTTAGTTATCGAAAAAGAACTTACACCGCTAAACTAAGCAGACAAAAAAACCTTTGAGACACTACACGCATGTACCTAATAATTCAATCTTCACACTTAACAATCACAAATCAGCTTCCGTCTGTATCTTACGAAAACATTCAGTATCTAAACAATACATGCGTTTTGTATACGTTTTCTAAACGTTGAAATGCTCCACTGATCAACGACGTTGCAGTTATGTACGTTGACTTGAAGGTTAGACAGCGCCACTAGTGTTAGTAATTTTTCACATCGTTCTTAATTTCTTGTTTACATAACAAAAGACATAGATGGCTTTCTATAATGGTTTTGAACCTGAACCCAAGCCTAAGATGTGCTAAGCCTAAAGGATCTTCCGGGATTATTCATATATTCAATTGTGCAGGTAAGCCCTGTCCAACCAATTCAGCTCTGCTGTTGCTAATGACATATGATTTTAGCAATTGTATAAACAAAAACGCTTAAGACAAAACTTAAATCTTATTGGAAGGTGACATTTTTGTGGTTACTGATTTTGTATTGAACTTAAGTGGTGTGAGAACTTTGTGTTTTTTTAACTAAAAATTGACAAATCTGATTCCTGCGGTAGAATCGTTGTTTTAATCAACAACAAACATAAGGAGTTCCTACTCTTTCGTTAAAACATTTTGCTAAATGAGTTAATCTTGTCTGAATCGTGGCGTCGTTGCGACCAGCCGTTGGAGTAAGAAGGCGTCTTAACTCAGGAATTTTCAACATTGATCTTTTTAATGCTTCCTGATCTTGTTTGGTTTAATCTGGATTATAACAGCTATTAGGCTCTAGAACCGAGTTTGGCAATATGTTAGGCAAAAATCATGAAGCAAATCCAACATCAGATCTCCTCGGAGTTTAGGCTTCGTTTGTGATATTACCAAGGTCAAATCAAGCGTGCACATCACGGAGTAACACCCCAGGAAGAAGTTTGAGAGGGGTTTGGGTTGCATGGCTAGGAACTCCCTTTCAACAAACAAACCACAAACATACATACATACATACATACACACATACATACAAACACACATACATACGTACATACATACATACATACATACATACATACATACATGGTGATTGCTACTTCTTGTCAGAAGAATGTTATCACCATATTTGATCACTGCATGGCCATGTGCACGCAGGTGACATTTGAACCCATCATGCAGTCTTGCATGAATGTTCGCAGATGTAACACTTGAACTCTCCGTTATTTAAAGTTAACGACCGCGGAACATCTTTGTGTATCTTGGAGTGCCTTAGTCAAACCACCAGCTGACTTACATACTAAGCCACATGTAGGTTAGGTGTGTTTATACATACATACGTACATACATACATACATACATACATACATTCATACATACATACATACATATACATACATACATACATACATACATACATACACATACATACATACATACGTACGTACATACATACATAGATAAAAAATTAAAA
>JAOEHT020280486.1:0-10404 GCA_025448195.2 Parazoanthus atlanticus
TATCTATCTATCTATCTATCTATCTATCTATCTATCTATCTATCTATCTATCTATCTATCTATCTATCTATCTATTGTGTAGAAACTGAATCTCGATCACAGAGAAAACCTGTTTCCACTAAAGTTCCCATAAGAACACAAAAATAACCAGCCTTTTCAAACAAGCAGCACCGATCGAAATATAAAAACAATTATAGACCACAATTATCAAATGAATACTTACCACTCTTACTGTGACATGTTTGTCACAGTGGAGAAACGTGACCGGTTGCAACCAGCCCTTTCACGAAGAGACCGGGAATCGAGAGAATCCTGGGAACAAGGTTGGTCCATCCCTGATGATGGCTAACGTCGAAAAAGTTAGATTTTTTATCCTTTTCAAACAATAAAACTTTCCTTTACACTATTATCGTTTAAATTCAGTTGATTAAAAAACCTTTAATAAGTAAAACGGTCGGTTCAGTAATCATGGTTGTTGAACAAGAAAACATGCAATGAAAAACCCTAAATTGGAAGCGTTATAAGACTCAGTACAATTTGTTCGTATAAAACTGACAAACAAATAACAACCAAGTATCGTTTCAAACTAAATTATACGCAAAAGCCAAAATTGCCGGAAATTTTAATTGTTTTTATAGGAAATGTGACAAGACAAGAATCGCAGCTGCAGATAATAATGAAGTACACATGTACCGTCAGCCATAACTGGAGTTCACTATTAGTGCGAAAGAAGTAAAATTGAGTCCCGAGCAAACCTCTAAATCACCATGAAGCGGTTACTGGTATTTTCTTTCGCGCTGCTTATCACTGTAACAGTGACGGGGACAGAAGCATACACAGAAGGCTTGAGCAGGGTACGTTAAATCATTCCTTGTATAACTGACATCAGCAAAGTTAAGAAAAACGACCACAATTTCGCATCGGCGGTTACTTGCGTAGGATAAGTGCTGTTTTATGCAAATAAGGAGTACTAATGGGCTAAAATGTTCCAAAGCTTTTTAAATGCTGGTTTGTACGGATGGAACTAGATTACGATTCACAAGTTTGATATTTGACCAAGCTGCGCGAGAATCAAACTAACTCATGTAAGATGACACACAATAAGTTGTTGTTGGAACACTGTTATACTCTTTGTTCTGTTATCGCAGGTGATGATTTCTTTTTCGCTTTTCAAAACCGGCCAATTTCCCTAATCAAAGCAACATTTCGACATAGTTTATGAACACACAAGGAAATCTTTCAACAGTTTTCGCCGAATATAAAACGATGAACCTGTTCAGCTGTGCAATGCTTAACCAGTGCACTCAGCTGCAACCAAATGTATTATTTAGTATTTTACTTTGTTTTCTTGCCTTTTTTTAAACACCTGATATATTAAATATATATAAGATCCTTCATTGGACGATCAAGGTTTGTGCATGCGAAATCTTACTGTATGTTACATTTTACCATTTTCCTGACATGTTACAAAAAAAGATACACAACATTTCGACTAGCGATATTTTTATTTACGAAATGTTCAAATAAAGGGTTGAAATGTTTATTTTAATCATAAATACTAACTATCCGTATTTATTGATTTTCGTTGAAAATTCAGGCTGGCCATGGCAGGCGAGGTTTTCACAAGCGAGTTTACTCCCCGCTGAGAATGAGAGATGATCACAAAATAGAACGAAGGCGACCACTGGACAGAGACTTGCACACTGGACAACAACTCAATCCGTTGTCGTGGTTGACTGCACGTCGAGGGGAGGAAGCCAGCTAAACCGTGGATTACTGTAACTCTTTCGTATTTATCCGTAACAGAACGAGCAAAACTTGTAATATTTCCCATATTTGAAAGGATAAGTCCTGTAAAAATGGTTCCATTGGTTAATAAAGTCGTTTTAGCAACTGATCGAGAAAAGTGTTGAACAAGCCCTTTTTCAAAAGTACTCCGGTTCTAAGTTAGCACACACTGGATGCATTCTGTATTCTCTACATTCGTTGCAAAAGCTGACTATCGCGATACAACGATGTACATCGACTAAGTACAGACACTTATTTAGCTGCGTTTTGCAATAATCAACGATTTGCTCAAAGAAGTGAAGTAAAGCTTGACTGATCTTTATTACTGATCAAACTGCCCAGCAAATAAATGCATTTTTGCAACACTCGTTTCTTCTCTGCTGGTTGATATTTATGTTATTTACTATCAGTTTTGTATGAAGAAGATATATATATATATATATATATAAAATATATTCTAATAAAGTTTTGGAATAACCAACGATTTCCTCAAAAGAAGAAGCGTTAGTAAAGCTTCATCGTTATCCATAACCAAAAGTCACCAACCCTCCCCCCCCGTACATATATTATGTTTTATTTACAATACTCGCGGCACCGCCAAGAGTAGATTTGTACTCAACCTTTCGAGTTTAGTCGGATATTGAAGTTCCTCCAAAAGAAACACTTGTCTAACCAGTGAAGTGAGCACCTTCAATTTTTCCTCGATAAAATTAAAAACAGTATATTGACATCCTTGAAGTTTTCATTAGTTATTGTACATTTTGTTGAAATGACAAGGCATAACAAGCGGAGGGCTGTTACTGAAATGACAAGTGCTTGATCACAAATATACAAAAAGGCCTAAAGTAAGGTAACCACGATCAAAGTAAATACGCTCTATTTACTGAAGGTACTGACCTATTTTACACGTACATAATTTCATTTTGGCTCTCACTGTAACATCAGGGTTACCCTGTTCTTTTCGAAAAGCGCGTGGAAAGTCGATGTCAATAACGCAATTAACGAACACATCGACTTTCCACGTGTTTATCGCAATCTGAAGAATTTTTAACTTTTAACTGACCGCTTATCTTAGCAACTTTTATGAATTTTAATTACTTTTTTGCATTGTGTTTACTCTTGCCAACTAATTTTAATTCTGTTAAACTGAAGAAGGTCGCTGAAATGGCAGAAACGTTTTAAGACATCCAAACTATTTTACCAGATTCAACTCTATTTATCAATTTTAAACAATTTTTTGGTCTATTAAATGTGGGAATAACCTCTGAACGTAATACAGTAATAAACAAGAGAGTCTTGGTAACAACGTAGGTGGCATTCTGATAATTTACAATATTTCGAAAGTGAAACCCGTTAACATTTAAGAACACTTGAAGTTTTTGAAAGAATATTTGAATATCAAATCGTCAAAAATGTACAATAATCTAGCTGCGTACGTATCATAGACATATTGACAGCTCGAAGAAACTTGCCAGAAGCCGTAAACGCCTGAAACCGCAGGAGGATATGGTATAAAATTAACTACTTTGACAGCGTAAAAAATACCAAGTTTTAAATACCCACAAGACCAGAGATGCAGCTTGAGCTAAATAACAAACAAATACGGGATTCGTTACAATCTAAATTATGTGAATTTCCGGAACATTTTAATTGATTTTATAGCAAACGCGATGAGATATCAGGAACACACTCCTCACACCTCACACCTGCAGATACGACTGAAAACTCTGCTGGTGGGAGTGAAGATAAAATCAAACTTTGAACGAGCCACTGGACATCATGAGACAGTTACTGGTATTTTGTTTGGCGCTTCTCATCACTGTAACGCTACTGACGGAGTCAAAAGCATTTTCGGGTCACACCAGGGTACAGTAAATTCCGCATATAAAAAAACACTAAAATTAAAGGGGGCAATATCAAAGTTAAATCATTACAATGTTGTGATATATTCCGCGGAATAAGTGCAAATTTATTCAGTTAACAAATTTTACTTTTGATATTGATATGTTCTAAAAACAAAAGATTTTGAGTTTAGATTTAAGAGCAGGTTTGCTTGAATGGAACTAGATTCACAAACTTGACATCTTCTCAAGCTGAGTGGAAATCAAACTGATCTAAACTGATGCAGCTAGCTAGTATATCGATAGTTGGGGACATTTATCTACTACTATGTATTGCTCTGGTACAATTTGTTCATTCGTCGCATCTGATGATATTGTTTTTCTTTATTCTCAAAAACATTTTTGTTCACAAAGCAATATTTCGCATTATTTATAAAAAGCTTTACAAGAAACGGGCCTCAACTATAAGAGGATCAACCTGTTCAGCTGTGCAGTGCTCAAACACTGCACTCAGCTGCTAACAAATGACCAGCGTACTTTAGTATTAGTATTTTACTTTGTTTTCTTTCAGGCCGAGAAAAGAGGACTAAGAAACCGTTTTTTAAAACCTTATACCCTAAATTTTCCCAACAACCGAATATATTAAATAAATTTAAGAACCTTCAATGGATGACCAAGGTTCTTGTTTAACTTTTGCCATCCTTCTTGACTGTTACGAAGAAAGTTATACGAAATTTTAACTCGTAAATATTTCTAATACCAAAAAAGTGTTCAAATAAAGGTATTATTTGTGTTTTTGTAAGCGCATGAACTAACTATTTGGATTTCTTTTTTTTTTTATTGGAAATCCAGGCTGGCCTCGGCAAGTGAGGTTTTCATAAGCGAGTTTACTCCCCGCTGAGAATGAGAGATGATCACAAAATAGAACGAAGTCGACCGCTCGACAGAGACTTGAGTACTGCATGGACAAAAACTCAACCCGCTGTCTCGGTTGGTCGCACGTCGAGAGAGGAAAGCCAGCTAAACCATGAAATATTGTAATTCATTCGTGTTTAGCCGTAGCAGAACGTAGCATAATTTGTGTTATTTCACTAAGTGGAAAGTTAGAGCCCTGTAACGATAGTTCCAATATGTTACAATTGGTAAATAAAGTCGTTTTAGTAACTGTTGCAGAAAGTGTTGAATGAGTCATTATTCAAATGTACTCGATCCAGTTTTAAGTTAGCATATATTGGACGCATTCTGTATTTCCTACATTCATCCCAAAAGTTGAGTGACGCGACGCAAAGATGTCAGTACATCGAGTAAGCACGGGCTCTTATATTTACCAGCTAGGTTTTGCAATAACCATCGATTTGCTCAAACAAAGAAAGCTTAGCTGACCTATAAAATTAATCAAACTGCCCAGCAAATACATGCCTTATTTGCAATACACATTTTTCTCCTCTGTTGGTTGATATTTCTGTTATCAGTTTTGTATGAAAAGATGTATATATTTACCAAGAATTTACTTTAATAAAAATTTTGGAAAAACTAACGATTTGCTCAAATGAAGAAACGTTGATCTAAAGCTTCGCTGATACCCATGACTAAAACTCAGTTACCAAACTACCCAGTACATATATTATGCTCTATTTGCAATACTCGTGGCACATGAAATGATTTGTAAACATCCTTTCGAGGGAAGTCGGATGTTGAAATTCCTCCAAAAGAAACGTTTGTTTAATCAGTGAAGTGAGAACCATCAACTTTTACGCAACCAAATGAAAAGCAGTATATTGACATCCTTGAAGTTTTCATGAGTTATTGTACATTTTTTGAAATGACACGCAACGGATACTAAGCGGGTGATAGTTACTGTAATGACGCCAGCGGTTGACCACAAATATATAAAATGACATAAAGTAAAGTAAGCAAAAGTAATACGTTTTATTTACTGAAGGTACTGACATATTTTATATGTAGAGTAAATATCTATTTGGCCTTCACTGCAACACTGATTACCCTATTCTTTTCGAGAAGTGTGTGGGGTTTTTGAGGTCCCCATGAGATAGCATTTCGGAAAACTAGACCAACGGCCATATAATGTGTAGATTCAGTAAAAATCCAAACATGTGAATGAAAAATGATTGCATTACAAAACGCTTTTTTATAGGATACGTTTGTTTGGGACTAACCATTGGAATAAGAATATCCGGAATACTGAACCTAAGCGTTCATACGGTATCTACATCAAATAATCTGGAACATTCAAGCGATGGAGCAGTATCGTAGAAGCCCACTATATTCTAAAATACTAGAACATTTATTTTACCTGTGAATGTTAGTTTTCTTTGTCCCAGCGTCGTTGGTGTCTTCTGGAAAAACAACTGCCAGTTTCGGTTCGGTGATAGAGCCCTCTTCATTTATTTTACGAAACAGAGATTGTCAACAGTTTTTAATTCTAAAGCGCGTACACCTATAATGAGACGAATGATCTACCAAGGCGAAGCGTGTGGTACTTTTAACAATTAGAAGCATCATTCCAAACTACATCATACGCAAAAGCGCGAATATCCGGAAGATGTAATTGAGTTTACAGGAAATGTGATGTTACAGTCTTCTTAGCTGGATATAAGAGTGAAGTAGTGACAACTACCGTCAACCGTAACTCGGGTTCACTATTAGTGGGACAGAAGCCAAAGTTAAGCCTTGTTGTATGAAGCATTAAATCACCATGAAGCAGTTCCTGGTACTCTTTTTGGTGCTTCTTACCTCTGTAACACTACTGACGGGGATAGAAGCTCGCCCGCCGTGCAGGACAAGGGTACGGTAAATCCCGCGCATAGCTGAGAATTGCAGTTTTGCACCAACTGTTGCTGTTCCAACAGACATTACAAAACCAACGATTTTGAGCTGACTGTAGTTCAGAATAATAATAAGACTAATTGTAGAACTGCATTTAAGAAACTTGATTACGATACGATTTCACAAAATTTGATCTCTATCCAAACTTGACGGAAATCGACCTTATCAAAACGTTCATTTTGTTGTTTTATCATTTCTGGTGATAAATATTTCTATTTTCAAGTTATTTGTTGCAAATGAGAGAAATCTCCCGTAATATTTATGAAAATGCTGTGAAAAGGACTTAGAAGGGTGACAATGGGGGTTACTCTGGCTCGTAAAAAGATCTAAAATTTAACCTAAACACCGCAAAAATTTTGTTGTTTAACCATTGGCCGTAAAACGAAGCACTCCCTCCCCCCTTGAAACATGACACTCGTTTAGCATCGCCCGCGCTTTCGGAACCCATACTGTTTGAAACAAAAAATATATTCTTATGAGAGAATTAAATTGTTTATTTAACTTTCCCTAGATAGCTGGTGTTAAACTATTTGGGAAGCCTCGTCCAGGTTCAGTTATACGAGGGTTCTATTTTATCATCTGAGAAGCTATGGAATTTCAGCTAGCACTATTTTTAATTCATAAAATGTTCAAATATCTAGTTACAATTTTTTAAAATATAAATTCTAACTATTCGTATTTTGCTTATTTCTTTTGTTGGAAACTTAGCCTAACAGCGGAAGGCGAGTTTACTCCCCGCTCACTTCGAATGATGGTTACGAAGTAGAAAGAGGCCGACCGCTCGACGGAGACTTGAACGCTGGGCAACAACTCAACTCGTTTTCTCGCTTGATCGCACGTCCGGCGTGAGATAAAGACACACTAAACCGTGGAATATTGTAACTCTGGTCGTAACAGAATGCAGCATGAATTGTAATATCATTACATTAATTTGAAAGAGTTGAGCCCTCTAAAAATTGTTGTAGTATGTTGATATTAATAAAATAGGCCGTTTTGGTAAATGCAGAAAAGTGTCGAATGTGTTATTTCTTTTTATAATGGTCTTGGGCATATTCTGAATTTCTATTCTAGTTTCGTTCATCCCAGACAGTGACTGAAGTGATAAATAATGTACACGCGAAAGCGCAAATATTTATTCACCTAAGTCTTGCAATAACCAACAATTTGCAGTCAAAGGAAGAAAAACGTAGGTATTTAAGCTTCACTAACCTCTTGCAAATAGAAGTGACCGAACTGCCCAGCTTTATAGCTGTGTAACTTATGTTCTTTATGTTTTTAATTACAAAAAGAAAGTCCGATCTCATGCCTTAGACCCAGCCAGCGATGCAAGTCACAACTCTTTTAATATATTTAAATCTCCTCCCAGTTTTATATTTGTAACTTGTTCTTTTTCTAGAAAAGGTCTTCATGATGCCTACAATTTTTTCTCTAAATTCACGATAACAGATATGAACCTTCGCGCGGATCGCTTCCACACTTCTCTGTTGAGGGACTGCTTCAACCGAATCGTTGCTATCACAACTAATTCTGTAAACCTGTCTCTGACTTTAACACTGACAAAATCGGATCGATCCTAGAAAACCTTTTTGCCCCCACAACAGAACCACTGTAGTCTCTTACTGTTAATTATGTGGATGTCATAATGTTTATTTTATGTTTTTTTATAATATTAATGTTTTCAAACATTCTTTGGGGTTTGACTTGCCGGGAATATAAGTCCGCTCGCCAGCCCATCATCCAGTTTAACATTGTTTCTGTATTGTTTTTGTTTATTTTTGAACTGGATGAATGTTTCAAAATAAAATAAAAATAAAATAAAATGTCAGTACAGTATTTGTGGCACAAGAACAGTTACTTTACAAAGTTGACACATCTCTGAATCTTTAGGAAACGTCAGTGGAACGGATGTAAGTGAATCGTTAACTGGACAAGTAGCATTACTGAGTTTCGTTTATCAAAAATTATGACTTTCATTGTTTCTGACTCTGGTATTTCGTTGAACACAAATTTGATCATGGACTTTCAGCTGCTCTTTAAATCAAACGAACAGGAGCGGAAGAATATATATTTTTTTAATATTACCTATCTTGTAAAATGAAAT
This sequence comes from Parazoanthus atlanticus, assembly GCA_025448195.2. Taxonomy (NCBI): domain Eukaryota; kingdom Metazoa; phylum Cnidaria; class Anthozoa; order Zoantharia; family Parazoanthidae; genus Parazoanthus; species Parazoanthus atlanticus. The sequence continues at coordinate 8,578 of JAOEHT020280486.1, forward strand.
ATCAATAAATAAATAAATAAATCTGAATCTGGAAGAGAAGGAGAGGATGGAAGGGCTTTAGCACTCCTCATTCCCCCCCCCCCCTCCCATTCCCAACCTGTTTTGCTCGCATTTTATAACAATTATATGTTTTCAAACTCTACGATCTTTCTCGGGCATAATTTGTAAAAACGAACGACCTCTTCCATAGTTGACTGGAGGAGAAGGTATACTGTGAAACGAACACAGTACAAAGTGTACATTGGAAGGCTAGTTTTGAAGAAAATCCCTGTTCTTTCTGCGTTGGCGAGTACGCTGAATATCTGTTTTGATCAACAAAGGTTAATATGGTATGTTTTTCGCCGTAAGGTTTGGTGTAAAGCTGACGTTTCGAGCGTTAGCCCTTTGTCAGAGCAGACTGCTCTGACGAATAGCTAACGCTCGAAATGTCAGCTTTACATCCAACCTTACGGCAAAAAATACCATATCAACCCTTGTTGATTAAAACACATATATAGTACAAAGTAGCATTGTTGCTATAATGCATGTCCAGTTGTTTATAACCCGTTAAAGTTTGTATCTACTTTTTCGCTTAGCTTCTTTTATATCTTTGTTACGTAGTTTCGTTTCTAGAACCTCAACACAATCGCCTATTACGTATTTGGTCTTTACTGCTGATTGCACCTTTTCCTAATTTTTCTATTTTTTTGGGCCAAGTCCGAGAATGCTCTTAACTTTTTAAGGATCTCAGCCCAAAACGTTCTTAAAAGCGTTCTTGATATTTTTGGAATTGACAGTGTCTGTGCATATATGTCACGCAAAAGCTGTTCCCAACATCTAAGTCAGATCGTATAAGTACCCAAATGCGTTTCTATCGCCTGTTTACCAAAATCAAATGTGAAATTAAGAATTATAGAAATAAGCGTTCATTTCTTCGTCTTAGCCTGAGGTGTGCTCTTAAACATGTTCTTAAATTTTGGCATTTTTTGAGCGTCAATCTTCCTTATAACAAACCTCTTATAAAATAAGAAGAATGTATGGATTCTGTTACAATTCTACATAGTTTGACGTTTCATATAAGTCACATTTCTAGCGAGTTCAGAAACTAAATTATCGGACCCATAGCAGACTTGTACCTTCACTCAGCTCCCCCTATTTTGAAGATCCTTCCGCGGACCCTGAATAAAAGAAACAATGGATCAATGGACCCTCAACTATAAGGCAGCAAACGTTAGTGAATTTGTCTATTTATGCAGTATTATTATATTCACTTATCTTTATATCTATTAGATCATAAATAGAAATTGACAAATTTACAAAGCAGTTCACATGGGGATGATAAGATCTTCAAAAAATTTCGTCGGTTTCGATTAGTGGAGTTCCATATCAACAAATCAATCCTCAGCTATATTTATTTCCTTCTTCGAGAGTTAACGGACTATGCACACTTGTTTAAACATGCATGCTTGTGTATTCAGTAAGAGTAGAGGTTTTTTGTGATTACAGGTGCTGTAGGGAAATTAGTAAAACATGTTTTCAACATTCAAGAGGGATGGAGGGGGGACATGCATGATGGGAAAAAATGTCTTTATGTAAGTGTTTCAATATATTTTGCCGGGATTGTATCTAAAATGGGAACACTTACAAGATGAGCATTGAAAATTTAAGACCGAGCAATTCTAGTTATATATATATGTATATGTATATGTATATGTATATGTATATATATATATATATATATATACACACACACACACACACACACACACACACAATCATCCAAGTTGCCCAAAAAAAATTGAACAAACATGGAATCATGATACAATGTGCCCTCCCGGTTACCACCAT
>JAOEHT020280574.1:0-10403 GCA_025448195.2 Parazoanthus atlanticus
CTCGTAATTTCCACACACGTTCAGAATTACAAAGTCTCTGAATGCGGATGGATTCTATATCTGCACGTTAGCGGTTTGTCAGCTCTTCGATTGTCACTTCGACTTATTGCTCCTTACTGCGAAAAGTAATTAGGTACTAGGTAGGTACAGACTTCAGTTTTGTTTCTTTGATTTCGACAATGATTTGAGGTTAATATTCATGAATAAGAAGACTTGTGTGATTTGAAAGTGAGCAGTTTGTTTCACTGCGGAAAACAAATCACTTTACGAAATGTAGAGTGTTGAGGACAACCAGTGTTAGACAGAGTATCTTCCCATACTTCCACAAATCGTTAAACTTTACAATTAATCGTAAAAGGTACTGATACATTAACAACTACACTGGCTGCATGAACAAGCAATGGAACTTAGAATATGTTGAGCAATACTATATTGAGCAGTTTCAGCTCTAGTACGAAAACTAAGAGTTCCCGTTCAGAATCGATGCTATCTATGAAATCCAGTTAGAACATACGTTATCTATACCTACCAAAAGATGTATTCAAAAACAATTGAGTCTAAGAACCCCTGGCAAATCCATCGTTTTCTGTAGTCTTTGAGCTTGTTACAGTTCAGTAAGTTGTCTACAGAACCCAACTCAACTCGAAGGTTTGAGACTGAAATTGAGAACACAGGGCCGTAGCCAGCTATGAGGCAGAGGAAGCAAATGCCTTCCCTAAATTTTGAACCGGAAGAAAGAGCGAAAGAGCGTTTCTGGGAACCTGATTTTCGAAATTTTGCTCATTTTTAAATCAGTTCTCGTTTTGCCTCCCCTAAATTTGAAGTCTGGCTACGGCGCTCGAACACGGACACGAGAAGTCGAGCGTTAGCAGTTGCGGATAGACACGATTTGCCAAGACTGAGATATACCCGTACCAATGACCAAACACTTCCGTCGCTTTCTGTTGCTTTTGAATTTACGCAAACTCAAATTCATCTCTGTTGTTTCAGGTCAGAAAGACAAGAGAATAAGACTGAATCCATAGAAGGTGAGTCGCTTAATAAAGTATAGCTATTCCAAAATGATTGTTTACTACCTTGTAAATTAGTGTCTTGTGACACTCTTGATTGTGAAAGATGCCCGACAATCTTTCGGAAATAGCTTTTTGCCTGTGTTACAGGTATCTTACAAGAACAACTGAAATCTTTCTTTGACATCAAAGGTAGAAGGCACTGCTATTCTTTAAAGTAGGTAAACAGGAAATTATAATATTTGCATTGGAAATTGTAATAGGATAAATGGAATCCTTTTGAAGAAATTATTTAAACTAATTTTAGGTTCTTAGATTCTTGATACAAACATCAACATCATCCAAGGTGGAAAATATTGTGCTCCTTTTCAATCTATGTAAGAATTTCCTATAAATTGCGGTATTTGGATAAGTAATCGTAAGAAAGACTATTGTAACACGCAGTTAGGTCTTTCTTAATTACTACTTTTGGATTTTGTATTAGGTTTATTAAATGAAAACCAGATTTTGATATTATCTAAGGTAAAAGGTATGGAACTGGTTTTCAATAATTAGTGAGCTTTAAGAAAATGAGTCACAGGAAATATACATAAAAGAAATACTTAGGAAAAATGGCGACATTTTTCAGCTAACAATTGCTTTTGACTTTAGTGACAAAAACAAGAAATGGAAATCTTTGTTTTGTCCAAGGTGAAAGAAACCGTACTCTTTTCAGGTAGGTAATCGCATGAGTTACACAGAACTTTTTGATGTGTTCATCCTCTCTGGTTTTTGTACAAGCCGGTTCATTGTAAAAAAACTTTAGAGTATAACATACATACATATCTTATTACCATGTCCCAGAAGAGGCAATTGTATAATAACAATTGTAACTGCCATACACACGTTTACACAAATACACTAAAACAGATTGTAGTGTTGACCATTTCTAAAATATTCAAAAGCTTACGCTTTAAAGAGCATCTAAAAGGGTTGATAAATCGGCACATAGTTTAAGTTCTTTATCTAAATAGTTCCATAGTGTAACAATTCTGTTTATGCAAGGTCGTAATAAGAAAGATTACAGCATTTCATACTTGCACATTATATAACCACTTCCCAGAAGAGCTTTTCAGGGGCAATTACATAATTACAACTGATTGTATCTTATATAAACACGTTTACACAGATATATCATTATAGATCCTAAAAATACCTGAAACTTATGCCTTATAGAGCGCTTAAAAAGGTCCCTGGTTTTGCATAGTTTAACCTCTTTACTTAGAGAGTTCCATGGTGTAACAATTCTAGAATATATGAGGCACGCTAATCGCTGCTAGTTCTAAAATTTGCTGCCTCACTAGAAGCTAGTATTGGAGAAGGAATGGTAAGATAGACAAATAGAAGCACTAAAGTGGTTTTCAACCAAATATACGTTTTTGACTTGTGTCGCAGGTTTATCTTAAGATCAAAAAACCTTCTTCTTGTCCAAGGTACAAGGCATTCTGCTCCTCTCCAGGTAGGCACAAGATAATTGGCAACATTTCGAATGGCAATCACCGAAAAGTGAAATGGAATTAAAAAGCACTACAGTGTTTTCAACTATTTAAATATGAATTTTGTCTTTCGTGACAGGCTTTTTATGGGAACTTGTTATATGGCAAAGATACTTCGCGCGTTCTGATTGGTTCTTGAGCGTGGGCATTGCGGGTAATTGTTAATGACCTACGCTATAGCTACTACTACGCGCGCGCTTAACCGGATGTGCGAAAAAAAGAATTGCCGCTTGCACGGTGTTATTGTCGTTTTATGAAAAAAAGTGCCATATAATAAAATACTTATTAACCTCGAACGATCGGTCTTTACGGGAAAAATAAACTTCGTCCTTGATGCATTGACCTCGCTATCGTTCGGTCAATAGCAGAGTAGCCTCAGTTTGATATTTCCCGTGCAGACCTCACTCTCGGTTAAACAGTAGTTAATAAAATCTTCGTGTTATCCAAGATACAAGGCATTGTACCTCGTTGAAAGTAGGCACCAGAAATTTGGCAACATTTGGATTGTTAAATGAACTAAGAAGAAATGGAACAGAGATGGAAGCATTAGAACGTTTTTTCAACTAAATATCGATTTTAACGTCCGTCACAGTTTCGTTTTCAGAACATAAAATCTTCTTATTTTCTTAGAAACAAGGCATGTTACTCCATTTTGGGTAGGCATGAAAACATTTGTATTGGTAGTCGTAGAAAAGAGAAAGGGAAACACCAGAGGCAAAGTGTTTTTAACTATCATTTTTGATTTTCAAACAAGTTCATTTTAAGAACATAAAATGCATTGCACTCCTCTCAAGGTAGGCACGAGATAATAGGCAACATTTGGGTTGTCAATCGCAGCAATAAACACTGGAAGCACTAAAGTAATTTTTTCAATTAAAGATCGTTTTTGACTTTTGTCACAGGTTTTTTTTAACAACATACAACCTTGGTATTGTACAAGGTACAAGGCATTTTACTCCGTTCAAAGGTGGGCACGAGATAATTGGCAATATTTGGATTGCTAATCATAGAAAGTAAAAGAGAACACTAGAAGGTTTTTTCAACTAGCTAACGTTTTGTTTTTTGTGATAGGGCCATTATAAGAATATAAAATTTTCGTATTTCCCAGGATACAAAGCATTGTACTCCTTATAAGGTAGGCAAGGTAAAATTGGCAGCATTTAGATTGGTAATCATAAAAAACAGAAATGAAAGCACTAAGACATTTTCAGCAAATATCGTTATTGACTTCTGAACAAAAATTGATTGTATCGTACCAGATGCAAGGCACTGTACTATTTTGCACGAAATAATTGGCAACACTTGGATTGGTTATCGCAGCAAAAAGAAAAGGAAGCACTGGAATGCTTTTTAGCTAAATGTTGTTTTTGTTTTTTGCCACATGCGAGTATATTTTAATAACATAAAAACTTCGCATTGTCCAAGATACAAGGCATTGTATTGTCCAGGTAGCCACGAGATAATTTGAAAAATTTAGATTGGTAATCCGGGCAAAGATAAATGGAAGTACTAAACTGTTTTTCAACTATTGTTTTCGCCTTTTGAGACAGGTCCGTTACAACAACATAAAATCTTCGTGCTGTCCATAATACAAGACATTGTACTCCTTTTCAGGTAGGCATGAGATAAATTTAAACACTTGGATTGGTAATCGCTGCAAAGAGAAATAGAAGTACTAAACTGTTTCTCAACCAACTATTGCTTTTGTCATTTGTGACAGGTCCATTATAACAAGATATAATCTTTGTACTCTCCAAGAAACAAGGCATTGTGCTCCTTTCAAGGTAAGCACGAGATAAGTGGGAATATTTGGATTGGTAATGACAGTAAGGTGAAGTGGGAGCCTTAGAGAGTTTTTCAACTAAATTGGGTTTTCAAATTTTGTCGCAAGTACTAGAGTACAAAATCTTTGTATTGTGCAAGATAAAAGACATTGTACTTTTTCCAGGTAGGCAAGCGATAATTTGAAAAAATTTGATTGATAACCGCAGCAAAGAGCAATAAAAGTGCTCAAGTGATTTCAACTAACTGTTGCTTTTGTAATTTGTGACAGGTATATTTTAACAACATAAAATATTCGTACTGTTCAAGATACAAGTTACTGTACTCTTTTCAAGGTAGGAACGAGATAATTGGCAATATCTTGATTGGTAATTGCAGGAAACAGAAATGGAAACCTTGGAGTGCTTTTCAACTAAATTTGATTTTCAATTTTTGTCACAGGTGCTAGAACATACAATATTCGATTCGCAATGTCCAAGATACAAGGCATTGTAATCCTTTCCATCTAAGCACGAGATAATTTGAAAAATTTGGATTGATTATCGCAATAAAGACAAATAGAATTACTTGCCTGTTTTTTAACTTAACATTGTTTTCATTTTTGCGACAGGTCCGTTATACAACATAACATTTTCGTACTGTCCAAGATACAAGGCACTGTACTCCTTTCGAGGTAAGCACAAAAAATTTGGATTGGTAATTGAAGCAAAGAGAAATGGAATTGCTAAACTGTTTTTCAAACAGTGTTTTGCCTTTTGTGACAGGTCCATTATAACAAATAAAAATCTCCGTGCTGTCCAAGATACAAGGCATTGTACTCCTTTCAAGGTAGGCACGAGATAACTGGGAATAATTGGATTGGTAATCACAGAAAAAGAAATGGAATCCTTCAAGTGTTTTCAACTAAAATTTTGTCACAAGTACTAAAATATAAAATCTTCGTATTGTCTAAGATACAAGGCATTGTTATCCCTAGCTTCCAGGTAGGCACGAGATAATTTTAAAAGTCGGATAGGAAACCGCAGCAAAAAAAAATCGAGCACTAAATTGTTTTCACCTATTGTTTTTCCCTTTTGTGACAGGTCCATTACAACAACATAAAATCTTCGTACTGTCCAAGATACAAGACATTGTACTCCTTTCCAGGTAGGCACGAGATAATTTGAAAAACTTGGATTAATAAGCACAGCAAAAAGAAATGGAAGAACTAAACTGTTTCTCGACTAACTATTGTTTTTATCATTTGCGACAGGTCCATTATAACCAGATATAATCTTTGTACTCTCCAAAATACAAGGCATTGTACTCCTTTCAAGGTAAGCACGAGATGATTGAGAATATTTGGATTGGTAATCATAGAAAAGAGAAATGAAAGCGTTAGAGTATTTTTCAACTAACTTTGGTTTTTAAATATTGTCACAAGTAATAGAACATAAAATCTTCGTGTTGTCCAAGATACAAGACATTTAATTCCTTTCCATCTAGGCACGAGATAATTTGAAAAATTTGGATTGATTATCACAATAAAGACAAATAGAAGTACTTGCCTGTTTTTTAACTAAACATTGTTTTTCATTTTTGCGACAGGTCCGTTATAAAACATAACATTTTCGTACTGTCCAAGATACAAGGCATTGTACTCCTTTCCAGATAAGCACAAAAAAAAAATGAGATTGGTTAGTGAAGCAAAGAGAAATGGAAGTACTAAACTGTTTCTCAACTAACTATTGCTTTTGTCATTTGTGACAGGTCCATTATAACAATATAATCTTTGTAATCTCCAAGATACAAGTTACTCTACTTCTTTCATGGTAGGCACGAGATAAATGGCAATATCTGGATTAATAATTGCAGAAAAAAATAAAAGTCGTACATTGGTTTTCAACAAAATTAGGTTTTCAAGTTTTGTCACAAGTGCTAGAATATAAAATCTTCGTATTGTCCAAGATACAAGGCATTGTAGTATTTTCCTTCTAGGCACGAGATAAATTTAAAAATTTCGATTGGTATGCGCAGCAAAGAGAAAGGGAAGTACTAAACTGTTTTTCAACTGTTGTTTTCCCATTTGTGACAGGTCCATTACAACAACATAAAATCTTCTGCGTACTGTCCAAGATACAAGACATTGTATTCCTTTCCAGGTAGGCACGAGATAATTTGAAAAACTTGGATTGGTAACTGCAGCAAAGAGAAAGGGAAGTACTAAATTGTTTCTTCAACTAATTTTTGTTTTTATCATTTGGGACAGGTCCATTATCACAAGATATAGTCTTTGTACTCTCCAAAATACAAGGCATTGTACTCCTTTCAAGGTAAGCACAAGATAATTGGGAATATTTGGAACGGTAATCACAGAAAGAAGAAATGAAAGCCTTAGAGTGTTTTTCAACTAAATTGAGTTTTCAAATTTTGTCACAAGTACGAGATTATAAATTCTTCGTATTGTCCAAGATATAAGGCATTGTAATTCTTTCCATGTAGGCACGAGATAATTTATAAAGTTGGATAGGTAATCGCAGGAAAGTAGAATAAAAGTACTAAACTGTTTTATAACTATTGTTTTCGCTTTTTGTGACAGGTCCATTCTAACAACATAAATCTTCGTACTGTACAAGGTACAAGGAATTGTACTCCTTCCCAGGTAGGCACGAGATAATTTGAAAAACTTGGATTGGTAATCGCAGCCAAGAGAAACAGAAGTACTAAACTGTTTTTCAACTATTGTTTTTCCCTTTTGTGACAGGTCCATTACAACAACATAAAATCTTCGTACTCTCAATTGATATCAACTGAATTTGTCACAGATACTAGAGCATAAAATCTTTGTATTGTCCAAAATGCAAGACATTGTAATCCTTTCCATCTAGGCACGAAATAATTTGAAAAATTTGGATTGGTTATCGCAGCAAAGTAAAATAGAAGTACTGACCTGTTTTTCAACTAAATGTTGTTTTTTATGTTTGTGACAGGTCCATTATACAACATAAAATCTTCGTACAGTCCAAGATACAAGACATTGTGCTCCTTTCTAGGTAGGCACGAGATAATTTGAAAAATTTGGATTGGTAATCGCAGCAAAGAGAAACAGAAGTACTAAACGGTTTTTCAACTGTTGTTTTTCCTTTTTGTGACAGGTCCATTACAACAACATCAAATCTTCGTACTCTCCAAAATTCGAGACATTGTACTCCTTTCCAGGTAAGAACGAGATAATTTGAAAAACTTGGATTGGTAACCGCAGAAGGAGAAATGGAAGTATTGAAGTGTTTCCTCAACTAACTATTGTTTTTATCATTTGTGACAGGTCCATTATAACAAGATAAAATCTTTGTACTCTACAAAATACAAGGCATTGTACTCCTTTCAAGGTAAGCACGAGATAATTGGGAATATTTGGAACGGTAATCATAGAAAGAAGAAATGAAAGCCTTAGAGTGTTTTTCAACTAAATTGGGTTTTCAAATTTTGTCACAAGTAATGGATTACAAATTCTTCGTATTGTCCAAGGTACAAGGCATTGTAATTCTTTCCAGGTAGGCATGAGATAATTTATAAAGTTGGATAGGTAATCGCAGCAAAGAAAAATGAATTTATTAAACTGTTTTTCTACTACTGTTTTCGCTTTTTGTGACAGGTCCATTCTAACAACATAAATCTTCGTACTGTCCAAGGTACAAGGAATTGTACTCCTTTCAAGGTAAGCACAAGATAGTTTTAAAAATTTGGATTGGTAATCGCAGCAAAGAGAAACAGAAGTACTAAACCGTTTTTTAACTGTTGTTTTTCCCTTTTGTGACAGATCTTTTATAACAACCGAAAATCTTCGTACTGTCCAAAATACAAGACATTGTACTCCTTTCCAGGTAGGCACGAGATAATTTGAAAAACTTGGACTGGTAACCGCAGCAGAGAGAAGTGGAATCCTTAAGGTGTTTTTTTCAGCTAAATTTGATTCTCAAATTTTGTCGGAGGTAATAGAACATGAAATTTTTGTATAGTTCAAGATAGAAGGCACTGTACTCCTTTCAAGATAAACATAAGAGATAATTGGCAACATCTGGATTGGTAATCATAGAAAACAGAAAAATGGAAGAACTAATAACAGTGTTTATCAACTGAATATCATTTTTGGCTTTTGTGACAGGTTGCTTTTACCAACAATAAAACCTGATATTATCCAGTATGAAGGAAAAACAGATTTTACAATTTGGATTGGAAATTGCAGGGAAAACAATCGCAAGCATTAAAATGTTTTAAATTGGCTATCGCTTTAATTACTTTTTTCACCGATTCAATATGAGAACGTACTTCTTTCGAGGTAGGCATCAGATGAATCGATCAGAATGGATTTGCTTTAACAAAGCAAGAACACTTTGTTTGTTTATAAATCTGCTCGTAATCGCTAAATTGAGAAAAAATGTCTTTGCAAAAGCTAATGATAATTATTTTTAAAACAAATATTTATAGAAATCTTAATTTTGATGTTTGGGCCGGCTCCAAAGTGTACTGTAACGTTTAGTTGTCAAAAATGCTACCTCTACGTAGAACCCAAAATATTGTGGTATCCTACAGAGTGTTTAGAGAAAACAAGCAGCCTCTGAAATAACTAAAACTCTCGAAAGAACCTTAGACTGTTTTTTAGTATTTTCAGCCAATTGAATTCAGATAGCAACTTTGGTATCCCGTTAGATGTAATTAAGAAATAGTTTAAACTGATATTCTCAATGTAAATTTTAATGTGTTTTTCATTTTCATTATAGAATCTTTTGAAGTACCGCTCAGCGTCATCTTTTGAAAGATTATATCCCTTTGAAGACACAGGTATGTTAACATTTTGTACAAAATATGTACTGGCTTATGGAGTAAAGGCCCGTTCACACGCGCGATATTTATGGCGATTTTAGGTGCGATCTTTTCGGCGATTTCGATGGCGACAAAAATTCGCACGTGTGAACAGCCGGCGATTTTACTGCGATTTTGTAAATTCATGTCACTGCGATATCGCAGATGTTTTGAACATGTTCAAATTTTACCGCGATATTGGTGCGATTTTCTTCGGAAAACTGCAAAAAATAGCACCAAGGGTACCCCCAAAGGAACTTTGTTACTGCTTCCGGTCAAAACAAAGATGGCAGAAAAGACAGAAAAAAAGTTCTTGTCCACTCTTTTGAACTCAGGAGAGTTTGTTTTGAACAAACTCTCGTATTTGCTCCACTGAGCAATTAAAATTTCTTCATCTTCATTCTTCCAGTTCTTTTTGCCAATTTTTCCAGCGTCTAACTTTTTTCTGTCTTTTCTGCCATCTTTGTTTTGACCGGAGGCACTAACAAAGTTCCTTTGGGGGTACCCTTGGTGCTATTTTTTTGCAGTTTTCCGAAGAAAATCGCACCAGATGTTCAAAACATCTGCAATATCGCGGTGACATGAATTTACAAAATCGCAGTAAAATCGCCGGCTGTTCACACGTGCGAATTTTTTTCGCCATCGAAATTGCCGAAAAGATCGCACCTAAAATCGCCATAAATATCGCGCGTGTGAACGGGCCTTTACAAGTGATAATTTTACATGCGTGAACCAACAATACACGCGATGAGGAGCAGGTATAAATTTGTGGCGTGATATAATGCATTTACCTAACTGCATTGTTTTGAAGACGAGGTACTGGATAAAAACAATAGCGTTCAGATTACTACTGATATTAGATTGTGTAAAACACTTGTTAGAGCACAGCCTTCTGGGATCGCTTGGGTAGACGGACCCAGTCCTTTTGAGATTTCTGGGGTGGTAAACTGTTTTCCTTTACAGACAATAGACCTTTATCACAGATTGCATGTAATTCGAAAACTTGAAGTTAGCTGTTTGAAGTTCCAGAAATGGAAAGAACAAGTCGAATACAGTAAGCAGCGAAGATTTGGGAGAATTATCTCAAGAACTGTAACATTGGTGAAGTTTTTAAAAACCAGAAATTTTAACAGACAATTAACAGACAATGTTAATTGTCTGGAACTCCATTGAAGAATCACTAAAATCGCTTACAAAATTTTCATTCAAGAAAAAGCTAAAAGAGCAGTTAATC
>JAOEHT020280662.1:0-10403 GCA_025448195.2 Parazoanthus atlanticus
CTATCCACCCCCTCATTAATGTGCAGTGCTGTGACTAGCCTCTGCCTCAAGACTATGACACCAGTAAGTATGTACAGTACAGTTGTACACTGATTGGCATAGTGCTGTGGCAGTGATTTTTCTTACATCTAGACCCCCCCCCCCCCCCTCAAGACTATGATTCCAATAAGTAGAGTGTTCAAGATGGTGTATATTTAATTATTGGACAACTAACAAACTTCTGAGGGCTCATTTGTAAAACTGGATACAGATAGGATAACTTACTATATATGTTGAACTTCGTTAAAAGGAGCTTCAATGCCCTATTTCAAGGTAATACAGTATGTTATTGGTAGCTCTTTCAACTGGATAGCATTTTTAAAATCAGTTACCAACTGTCATTTTTAAGTTTGTATAACTTACTATATTTTGCTAACAATATCTACAAGTAGTAAATGCATTAACACACAGTATTTATTAACAGATATTTTTATTTCAACATGCTTAATATATATATATATATATATATCAATTAAAAAGTGGTGACAGGCATCTTGAAGAAAGAGTTATATTAACTTTTTTTTTTTAGAAAATTATAAAATTAATGCAATTTACACCCTCAAACACTGAAATAATTTGCTGAACTTGTGTACATTTATCTGGCAAAAAAACTAATTTTGTCTAACAACCCGTAGGGAAAATTTACATGTTGTTTTTTAAAGTAACAATGTACTACGTCAAAACAGCACTTTAAATCTCACCAAACTTTTCATCTTTTTACCATGAGAAACTTTAAGATCCTAAGTAATTGTCAAAATATTTACTTGTACAACAAGCACATCACTAAACAAAGGCAAAGTAAAAACATTTATCTTGAGCATCCCACACAGTTGCTTCATTTTGGGCCACTTACTTTTTGTTTTCAGAAAAAGAATAACAATAATATTATATAAATTACTTAGCAAATGGGGAAACTTGTTTTAAGTATAATAAATTAAGATAAGCAAGTTGTTTTATTAAAAAAATGGCCAGCAACCTTTACTCTTGAAAATAATGCCCAGAAGCCGTTTGGCAAAAAAGAGCTGTCTTTTTTCAAAAATGGATTCATCTGATGCTTCTAACATGGCCCAACATTAGTATCTTGTGTAAACTTTAGTGCCAATCAAAACTGATTTGTAAATCAGAAAGCCAAGGGTTTGATGTCACAAATTTGAAGGACATTACTGTACATTACTGCATTATTAGGATGTCTGATCTTGGAAGTATAATAATTATGAATGATTTTGTTTCTTTGAACCAAACTTAGATCAAACTGTCTTTTGTTTTAAAGTCTTGTTTCTTGGTAATGAAGGTGTTGTGTGCCCTTCAGCCTACAACAAAACGACAAGTGACTTAAAACAAAAACAAAATCCTACAGTTACTGACTTCAAAACTGTAAGATGCTGATGATACATGTCATTCTAATGAGCTTCTAGTCATGTTTATAACTTTTAAAACTGGAAACTGAACAAAGTTTCTTACACTTGTGCATTTTTTTAGACAAGGTTGGTACACAGAGTTTAAAAAATCCAGGACTTTTTTCTGGCATTTCAAGGAATCTTTTGAATAGCCAAAAAAAAGTTCCAGAAAACTTGTGATTAAACATGCTTTCAACAGCATCTGCATCTCTTATGGTAAATATTCTTAATCATTGTCATACATTTTATTTTTCAAAACAAAAAAAATGAAAGACTTCCAAGAGTGCCAATTCTGATTCATTTTCCAATATAAATTGATGTTAAATTCCAGGATTTTCCAGGACCAAAAACAATTCCAGGACTTTACAAACCCTGTTATTGCGAATTGGCCCCAAGGTTTTATGAAGAATATTCAGGTTAGACTCCTGAATTGCCATTCTTTAGTGGGGAGGCAAAGCCTTAGAACCCTGTACTAACCTTTGTGTGAGGGCATAGCTATAGTGGAAACATTGAAATATTAAAATAACTGAACAATTCAAGCACACTTCTGCCTCTGACATTGAAAATATGGTACAGATGTTTAACAGATTATAGTTGTGAGTGCTGAGGCAAATTTCCTGTTGGAGTATAGGATAAATAATAATTAACTGTAGTTGTAAAAAATGATAATAATTTCTAAAATTCTTATGCTACCAAATGCATTGATCCATCAACATTTAGGCCACAGTTTTTTTTCACAATAATATTTAGATTTACAGATTTTTTGACAAGAGTGGAGGAGGGAATAAATATTAAATTCAGTCCCCTCGGGTACATTTCAAATTTCACAAGCATTCCAATGTTTCTTTACTGCACCGATGGCCAAAATAATGAAGTCTGTTATCTCCTTAACTTGGAAATCTGTTTTTAGCATGGAAAGTCACAAGGCAGGAATGAGGATTAATATGATAAACCCTGATTGATCTGAAATAAAACTCATAATTAAAAATAATGAAGAAAATAAATAGCAGATAAAACTTTAATTTTTTCCCAAAATCAAAAGATTAAAAAACTGTGGCCTTAAGTTTGCTTGGAGAGTTTCTTGGTCTACCGTAATTATTAATCATTTTGATCAATACACTTGTGGTAGAAAATGAAGGAAACTGGGTAATTCTATGTTTATGTTTGGATTTAACCGTGAAACTGCCCCAGTAAGGTACGTGCAGCAACTAAGTAACTGTTTTCGTGTTTTAAGTATACAACTTGCTGACCCTTTAACCGTGGCTGACTACTGCAAACTCTTGTAAGCAGGTGTTATAACAACTCTTACCTTTATGTTGACAATTCAAAACCCGTCTAACATCACTTATTTGTAATCTAATAACTTTACACCACACTGCTCTGTTTTACAGAGTACTTGAAATTTAAGTATGTACTAAACATTCTGCAGCGAACAACTCAAAAACTAGAAATCTGAAATAAATAATTGTGCAGAAGACAACAAGTTGTTTCTCAAATAAATATTTAGTAAAATAGCAACTGATCACTGGTATGGTTCTTAAACTGTGTGCAATTCTGCAAAATTTGGAAAATCAGCTCCATTAAATCCTAGACCAAAATTGTAGAACATTCCATTTAACCCTTTAAGCCCCAGCCAGTTTATCAACATCTATCTTCTCCTTACAATATCTACAAATACGTTTTGTTGTGAGAATATAGGAATTGATCACACACTACAAGCTATCCAGCATGAAAAGCAAAATTCTCCCAAAATGTTTACAGGGAAAGTATAGATACCATTTTAAATATTAGGAGAATTTAGCAACACATTATTTGTTGTGTTGGGGGCTGAAAGGGTTAACATGCACTTCAAGTAAACTGCCCAACAAATGCAAGCTTGACGGTGTTTGATAATTCGTTCTATGATGGAATGTATTCAATCATTTGTAGATTGCAGTATTGCTAATTCTTTTCAAACTAACATGTGTTTTACTGACCAATCTGGTCTGCAGTTTGTGAAAAAATTCTCTGGCCCAAAGTAAAGTAACTAAATGACAAACCTTAGCTCTAGTTACAGTGAGCCTAGTCTAAAGTACTCCCTTGTAACATTCAAAGGTATTTTATACACAAACCAGGCTATGTTTGCTATTCAGATTAATACTAGGATCTGAACATAAATGTTTAGTCTATCATAAATTCCATGTCTTTCCAGGAGTCCTTTAGGATTTTGAGTATAGTTTTGAACATTAATTTCTTTGTTGTTTCTTGTTCAAACAAAATGAAACAATTCTAAAGTTTTCATTTTATTATATGTACAATGTATGAACCTTTCATAATATTGTGGAGAATATTGAAGAAATAAAATTGTTGGAATAGATTTGAAACCTGTAAACTCATTTTTGCATATAATATACTGCAAAATTTTGAAAATTCAAAAGTAGAATGAAGTTGAATGCTGGTAGATTTGAGGTTCTGTATGTTGAAACAAAACTGCAGTGACAGAAAGAAATCCACAAGTTAAAATTTGCTATAACACCGGCTTACAGGAATTGGTAGTAATCTACACACAATATAATTATTAATATGAGCCACCTTCACAATCATGCCCAGAGCAAAGTTAGGGTTTTACTGGTAGCCACAACCCTGTTGACATTATTCTGTGACATTATTGAAGTTACATCACATTTATCTCCCTTAATAAATTATTGATCTTTTTATCTTCTTCACCCAATCTGACATGTTTACAAATAGTGTGGGCCCACCAGTGAAACCCAAACATGATAATTGTGAAAGTGGCTAATTGTCCTCAAGCTATGCTAGTAGCACAAAATTCAATATGTGAAACAAATTGGAGTCACCTCAAAGACCACTTGAACAACAAGGAAATAGATAGACTAAGCATAACTATATACATTTCTATAGAAACTAGATTGAATATTGTCCTACAGCACTGAAACTTGGATAAGGCCACGGTTTCTTAATTTTTGGTTTTACAGATATTTCTTTACAAAATACTGTTGAGAGGAGGGAAAAAAACTTGTAAACATTCCATAAATTGTTCTGATACTACTTTGTCACACTCACCAGAGTATCTTGCTATTACCATATTATACTTTTCATAAGGAAAATAACTTGAATGTGTTCATTCTTTTAGTTCTTTACAAAATTAATATGTTTATTTAAATTTTTCTGTTTCATCACACACAATAATTAGGGAATCTGATTTTCTGTTTATTGGGAACCAGTTAAAAGATAAAATTTTATCATTTTGCAAACTAGTATGTACAATAATAACCATAAAAAATGATTGTTGATTGATACAAGGTTGATATGGTACAACTCAGGTTCTAAAATTTAATGTTGAAAAAAGTCAAACTGAAGGGAAAATAATAAAAAAGGAGATTGATTAATCAAAACAGGAAGATTTAGCATAAGAGGGTCTGTAAACCTAAAACAAAAAAAGAACTGTGGCCTGAGGGTTCATTCCATATTTTCCTTGAGTTACGGTGGCATTGTGCACACTGATTTAATAGTTTCAAAGAGAAGTCCCAGCAAGGTACACTTGGCCAACTCAACACCTGACTTGCACAATAAATGCTATGTACAAAGTACAATTTTTACACTGAATTTAAGGAATTTTGGTTGGGTACTCCAAATTTGCAGGAGTCCTTTAATTCTGCTTCCCCATCATAAAATTGCTCCAAGTGTGATAACTCTGATGCATATTAAACAAAGTTTCATCTACAGAATGTATTAAATTAACATATTATAGTGAAATCTTAATCTATTCACAACTTAAGACTTGTAGTACAAGTGCACACCCATCTTATGACATATGAGAATTCTAAACAGCAACATGACAACTGTATTTGCAGTACCTGTACATCACTACTGTCACTTCAATCTGCTGTCAGATCGTGGTTTGAGCACCAAAGACTTCTCAAAGAGATCATCTTCACTGAGATACTTTTCAAAGTCATTGAAGAAGTGTAGAATCTGTTCATCACTTTCAAATTTATAGTTCTCTAACTTGAACCTTCGAACATTGTGTAAGATATTAAAGAGCTGCCATCGTTTAACAAAGTTAACCTTGCCATCTGGCAGTTCATCGGCATTTCCAAGGTACACAAATGTGACATCCTGGAGGATCAGGCCAAGATAAGGGATACAAGGTGCCTCTGCCTCCGCTAATGCTGCCCGGTATGTTCTGAAGGAAGATGAGCTGTCAATCAATGCTACATACTCTGCAAGCTGCTCCTGGAGGCTCCGTGGCCAATCAAGTCGCCTTACTGCAGAGCAGTCTAAAGCTGACAGGAGGGCCAGCAAAGAGTTGAAATTATTAAGCCTCCTCAGATGTTTCATAATCTTGAGGAACTTGCTATACACTTTCTCCCTGTCCTGCTGCTTGTCAAAGGAGAGGAGGTGTGTACGGCACCAGTACGAAACCTTGTTGAAGTGTTCAGTGTAAATAGCCAAGTTTGGACTCTTCTCTTCGTTCTGTTCCTTGCCCCATGCAAGAATCTCAGGAAAATCAATGGCATGAAAATTCTTGGCATCCAGAAGAGTAAGTTGTTTGGCAAGATCTTCAGACTGAAAATCAAGAAGAGAGCATTTGGACTCAGTTTCCTTCTTTGGGTTTGGATGGCTAACTAGCTGTGTAGTTTTGTAATAATTCTCACACTTTGGAAGCATCTTGTCTCGCAAAAGCCTAGCAACAACAAGGTGGCCATTTATGAGATGACGATAAACTTCACGAATCAATTGCTCAAGAATAGATTTCTCCACTTTCCCTGTCAGCTCATCCACAACTTGTAGCAAAAGAAAGAAGGCGCTTTGACTAGCTTTCTTGTGTCCTCTCTCCTTGAACCTGCGCTCTCTGTACAACAGTTTGTTAATTAGCTCCTTGGGAGTAATAAATGTTCTGTATGTTGTGAGAAAGGCATCATGAAATGCAAGATCAGATTTGTTTGCCCCTGTTGCATGAACAAGCAGTGCATCTATTGCACCACCAGTAAGCATCAAACTGCCATCATCTTCTTTGCGTGTTACTATGAATCGGGAAACATCAATACAGTCCAGTGCTGGCGTGGACTCATCTTCATCAGTGCTGCTAAGGCTACTTGAACTTGCACTAACATCACTTTCTTTCCGAGAAGTTCTGATGTCTTCGTCTGAAAGTGGAAGCATTTTCTTTTTCGTAGGAGATCCTTCCTGTGTTCTGGGATTACGATTCCAATCTAATGGAGGTTGCAGTCTTGATGGTGACTTGGGTGACGTTCTTGGTGCGGCATGTTGTCGATCAGGATAACCATTCATTCTGTCCTCACTGACAGCAAACTCATTCTTTGGTGATGGCGATGATGATGGCATTGAATTAGATCTTGTGTCAAGTGAAAGTGATGTTGGTCGCATCAAAATTTCTTCAGAAGGTTGTATATAATTGTTGCCAAGTAGTTCAATATACACTTGAAAGGAACGAGTTTTCTTAGCCAACTGAGGTGGAGCATGATTATCGACAACTCCCACAAATGAGGCTTTAATCACGCCATCTTCTTCTGAATCATGTTCATAAGAATGAACACTGTCTCTTTCATCAGCTGAGAGAAATGAACTACAAGAACTCTGTGCAGAACGATACATAGGCCTTGTCTCATCAAGATAGCTTCCGGGTGTATCTGGTGGGGTCCTGATATAACAGCTGTTAGTAGAAAAGTCAGCTTCTCTTGAAAATGATTTATCAAATTGAAAATCGTCCATGTAGCTTCTAACAGCTCGAGAACGAGATCTTCCGCCACCCTTTAAAGTTGGATACATGTCTGGTGGGCTCAGAAGTCTTTCTTGCGAATTGTAAGGACTACTCTCAGGAGATGAACAAGTATGGTTCATATCGTTGATGTGGTTATAGGATCCCCTACCAGAATCTCGCATCGTATATGCTGGCAAAGGAGGTTTGGGAGGAGGTGAATCCCTGGCTCCTAAAGTGTCAGCTCCACTGGCATCACTGATACCACTGTCTCTGCGGCCTTTTCCTGGACTGAGTTCACACTGTCCATCATCAGGCACTAGCAGATGGTCATCTTCAAACAAAAATATGGAATTTCTAATTTCATCATGTAGTTCCTGTTTATGAAGTCTGGGCACAACAACTTCCATCAGCTCCTGTACACTGGTTTCAACAGCACAGATAAACGGCTGCCCTTTTGCTTTGTCAGCTTCCGTGGCTCCACGAACCAACAGCTGATCCGTCCATTTCACAACATCGCCGATGCACTGATGCATGGCTTTGCGATACGGTTTTATGAATTCCTTGCTCGTTTTCAGCCGTATACATGTGTCCAACATGGTGTCTATGTTAATAATAGATTCCAACACTAAAGTCGCATTGTCAGGAATTTTCGCCATTAAAATTTCCAGTTCGCTCCTTTCGAGAAGCAGGGTGAAATATTTAACTGCAGTGCGAAATTCTTTGTGGTATTTCTTAAGGTCTTCGAGATCTCGCGCCCGTCGAGATTTTTTGTTCTTTTTTTGTGTTTCTTTACTGACCTTCGCTTCGCCGTCGACGTCATTCTGAGTTACCCGTTTACTCTTGTGAAAAGAATGTCTTCGAAATATTTTAAACCTACTGGCTTTTCGAAAAGACGATGACGAAAGCGTCTTTCCTGAGGTCTTCTCGCTTTTACTTCCCTGACCAAGCTGCCTTGTGGGGCTTTGATGACTGGCCATCGACATCACAACACAAAGTCGCTAATCAGTCTGGAAATTATAACTTCTTCAATAGTAGAATAATTTTCCTGTGTTATCAACCCATCTTGTACGTCCGCACACTACAGGAACTAGAAGAGTTCATCTACGTATGAAGCGCGTGGGAACAGTGTCGTCACACCTACGCCGACAAGAAACACGGATGGCGTTCGCTTGGGCGAAAGTATTTGAACACTGTACGCCCAGTATTCCACTCGCTGTTCCCTTCTTCGAAGCAATCACACGTTATTTATTCTTCCGAACATGTGTTCTTGATAGTTTATCACCGTTTACTTTGGCTGAATGCTCCTGTCGAGGAATTCCTTCGCCAGATAGATCAATTTCCTCCAAGTAATGCAACAAAACTTCACCGATCGAGTGATTTCGCGAAGATTACGCTCGATATTAAACCAGTGTGACAGTGGCAAAAAAGTGATCTGGCACTTCGTCTTCCTCAACTATCGAATCCAAAGAAGTGTTCTTTTCTTCAATCTCCACAACAGAAAGTAGCAAATTAGCGACAAGTACTCCTTACTCGCACACAATTAGTGAATCGAAAATTACGGAGATTCCTTTCTATTTCGAATCCCCATCGGAACGCTCAACGTGAGGGACTTGATACCGCTGACCGTCAACTTTGGTTCTTTGTGTAAGACTTCATCGTGAAGGCTTTCCCAAATTAAACCAAAGTCCATGCTTCAACTCTTCCAATTTGCCAAAAAAGGCGCGATTAATACGATTCTGGTTTGCAACACACTGGATTCTTCTTCAGCAGCTATTAATATAAACAGCCATGCTTTAAGAAAAACAAAATGGACTATATGTACGAGCAGTCCTTATTTTCCCCTGAAAATCGCCTCAAGATAAAACACTCTTTTTCAGTTTAAAAGAACTTTTTCGTATAAGAACGACGAGGTTGAAAAACGACCAAAAAATGCTCTATGAACACACCTCAGGCTGAGACTAAGAACGCGCTACTAAATATTTAGGAGATTCTCGACGTTGATTTCATTCAGGTATACTGACCAGTTTATTAAGCATTACGGAGCAGTATGTACATGCATGTCAAATCATCTTGTATCATCGTTATATATTTTGTCTGAGTTATTGTCAACATTCCTCTTGTAATAATTTATTTATTTATTATTATTAATATTATTTGTAATAATTTATTATTATTATTATTATTATTGCCGCCGCTTTACCGCCAGTGCTGGGATTAGCTTCTGTATGCCACATTGGCACTCACTAAACTGAAACTGAACTGAAAATGTGAAAAATAGCCTTTGAACGTATATGTATCTATATGAAATTATACAAACCCAAAATAAAATGTTAAGAACATAATGAGAACATTTAAGGATAAGATCCTGCAAAATTAAGAACGTTCATAAACTTCATTTCATTCGGTTTCTTTGCAAAATATCGACTTCGGGCTAAGGCTTGGGATCAGGACCAGACAGGCGGCCAATCAGTCGGTCCGGACAAAACACAAAAAAGCCGGAAGGGGGGAACTGGAGAAAAATAAAAGCCAAAACTTTTCTTTCGCCTCTGCTTTTGTCTCGCCCGAAACTATAAAGCAGAAAATATGCCCCAAAATTCTGCAAAAGGAGTTTCAGAGAAATTTCTACGGCAAGCATAAGCATGCCCTTGTAACTCGCAGTTCACTTCACATTTCTGATCTCCGTGGATTTCTGAGGACGGGCCGCCGTTCGGTTTTGACGGGGTGATAAAGGGTTTTTTGGTATCCATTATTTGGCTCAAAACCCTACCATCGTGATCCGTTATTGCTAAAACTTAAGTTCATGATTCGTTATTTAGTACCACCCTGTTTAATCGCCGTAGAATGCCTTTGGATCTAACTGCGCTACTGATTTTCCACTGAAACTTTGTTTCTGATTGCAAAAAAGCTCTAGTTTTAAGATATGTTATCCTGGCGGAGGTTCGAATTCATACTTCCTTAGTTTATTCATGCAACATTGTTGAACCTCGCTCGTAAGCCTGTTACTACAGATTGCCAGTGATTTTTTTTAAGATTATATACTATCATGAGTAGCCAGTTGTTGGACCTCATTCCAGGTTGAACCCTCTAACTTTGTTTCCTTTTCTGCGGACCTCCTCCTAGTTTCTCTTGCATGGCAGCCCTCTCTTTCGCAGTTTCCCTCTGGAGTTCTGGGGTCCAACGTATTGCCATCGGCCAAAGAACATACGGAGGCTAAACTGCAAGTTGTAACCTACATGCAGAAC
>JAOEHT020280755.1:0-18466 GCA_025448195.2 Parazoanthus atlanticus
CTTTAATATTTATTTTTAAAAAAACCAATAAAACAGTAGAAATTAACCATTTTAAGAAGAAAAAATAATGAATTTTTTAAAAAAAACCACAGCAACAATAATCATCACAGCAAAGTCAGAGGTCGACTGTTAACGACCGTTAACCGACAGGAGCACAATGTCAAAAACTCAGAAAGACCCCATAGTTTGTATACAACTACAGTGGCAGTCACTGCAAAACAGCCGCCAAAAGTCTAGTCCGATAATACATTACAGATTTAACGGACATTGCCAATCACGAGTGTCACGATTGAGATAAATAAAGTAACTGCAGCGGGCCGAGACATCGCCACATTCTTTCCTTACAGTCGAAGCGAGAGATTTCTTAAAACCAAGTTTGATAAGGCAATTTATAAGAGATGGAGAGATGTATCCTCTACTTCCAACTTCAACAGTGAACAGAGAGACTCTCCATCCATTAGAACAACAGTCAGATACAAGGTTAGAATAGCGACGTGCCTTCCGCTGGCGAGCTTTGGAAAAGCAGTCTTCTAGAGGAACAGTTAATTCAATAATAATTACATACTTGATTGAAGAAGAGTAAATAACGATGTCTGGCCGCTGCACAGTTATAGCAATTTCTGAGGGAAACACAAGATTGTCCTCCTCATCAAACAGAAAAGTCCAGTCGTCCGCTCGAGACAGAAGTGCAACGTCTGACTCCAACGGTCTTCTGGACTTGTTATTTGAATTTGCTACGTAATTTGAACTCCCAGATTCGTTAATAAAATTTATGAATGGCAGGTTGACATCTTGAACAAAGGTGCTATCATCAGGTATTAGCCTTGACCAGAAGTTCAAGAGATGTTGTTTCAGAATCTTCAGGACGCAATTGTGGCGCCATGTATAGCGTCCTTGTTTCAGGGAAAAGAAGCAGGAGTTCAAAACGTGTTTCAAGGTGGCAGTTTTGCTGTTACAGAGTGGACAGCACGGGACAATCTTTGTGTTTCCCCAGCGATGAAGATTATCTCGAGTAGGCAGAGTGTTGGTTGTTGACCCAACTAGAAAAGAAAACATGCGGTCTGAGACACCATAGATTAATTTGTTCCAGTTTAGATCGTTTTTCATTACAGCGTCCCAACGGATCCAGTCTCCCTGCAAATGGAGACTGCGTAATTTACGTATTTGCTCTTTTGAGTCAATATCACGAATGAGGCCAGATACTTGATGCCTCTCATGCCTGTCAGGATTGCTATATTTGACTACTGGTTTTTGTTCAAAGAAACCCAGACCTGCATGCTTACCAGCTACTGTAGAATCAGTTGCTTCAGCGGTCGCCCGTACAGTTGTTAACGCACATTCGAGTTCTACACAGGGCAAAAACCGATTTGAGTGGTCGCTACTTTCAGTCTGAAGGCGTGTATTGTACAATGTACTGACCTGGTCATCACCGGAGCATTTTAGAAGGTGTAACTTAATACACTGGGCCTGCTTCCAAACAGTTGTTAAACGTTTGATCTTAAGGCCTGCGTGATCTTTTGAGCCAACAAAGAGAAAAGATGGATTTGCAGATCTTGGTAAACCACTCCATCGCTTTATAAATGGAAGTGAAAGCTGATGGAGAAATTTGACAAAGCTAAGTGACAAGTCTGCTACCATTAACCACCACATACATTTGGGTACAATATAATGATTGTATAACCAAAGCTTCATTGTGTTATTGATAAGCTGAATATCCACAAGCTTTAGCCACTGAGACAGTGCCTCACGAATTTGTACTCTCAGTTTAGTTTCCTTGAGGTCTGCCTGAATCGGGCGACCGAGATATTTAAATTGTTCATTGTCAAGGAATTTAATTGAGCTACCAGATATTTTGAGATTGGGATCGTATGCTGAGTATGTAATTGACTGTGTTTGTTTATAGTTATACTTATGTTTATTTCTTTTATCAAATTTCTTACACGCCAAACTCTTGCATTTAGTTGGTTTGGCTTTCATGGTCTTAGTCCATGTAAGAAATTGATCTGTTTCATTCAATAATAATTGATTTCCTTCTGGACTTGATGTTATTATTTCCAGATCATCAGCATATGCACTTATCATTCTAGAAATATCTGGATTTGAACTAAACGTATAAGCAAGAGGACTAAATTTGGATTTTCTAAGCACATCAAGTAGCATTTGAAAAACAGATATAAATAGGACAGGAGAAATTGTACAACCCTGAAAGACACCAATAGCATAATGAAAGGAATTAGACGACCACTGTTTCGTCTGAACTTTGGCAAATAGGAAGTCATAATAGTTGAAAATGAGTTTTCTAAACTTTAAAGGAAGATGATAGCGTTTGAGAGCATATTGAATGAGAGAATGTCGAATGCTTCCAAAAGCATTCTGTAGATCAATCCAAGATGCACAAATATTCTTGCAGTGTTTCTTGGCATCCTTAAAAGTCTCATAAGACAGAGCGGTATGTTCAACACAGCCAGCTACACCCTTAAGAAAACCTTTTTGAGCAGAAGGATCTATGAAGTTGTTAGATATCAAGTAGTTCAGCAATCGGCCAGAAAATATTGCGAAAAATAGGAGAGAGAGTGGTTAACAGAGCGTTTACGGTAGTTGTTGCAAATTGTCAATAAAATTTAATTTTAATTTGGCGATTTTTGTTACTAATCGTTCTTTGGAGACGTGATAGTGAACATTTTTTAATATTAAGGCCCGTTTCAGATGGCGTTAGTTTCATGCGCCAGGCATAATTAAATTTGTTCCGATGAACCAGAGCATCTAACAAAACACGAACAATCGAAATGATCACCCTAAATTCTCGCCTGGTCGTTTACAGTAGGAGTAGTGGTCTTTCGAATATTAACAATCCATTTCGCCAAGAGTTCTGGTATTTTGAGAGGTAATCGATGCACCAGTTAGGCATTCTCAACAGAAACCCAGAAAACAGAGAAAACAACATTGAACCATGCATTGAACACAACGACACCACCAAGCCTCGCTTTGATGTTGCTTTGACGTCATCATGCATAAGTGCTTAAGTGCATAAGGTTTTCATGAGTTTATTATTTGATATATTGGATGAAACAAACATATCTAAAAGTCTCTTTTTGAGCATTAAACCGCGGTAAATTTATACTAAAACAATTAGAGCACTCGCTTCGCCTTGTTGGCTGCATGTACATATAGAAAACGCTAGCTCGTGTTTAAATGTTAATTAGAACATAGGGAACCGACATGTTACTTATTTCTAATGTTAGTAAATAAATAATACAATATCAGGCATCAGCTACCGGCCTATTGCTGCTTTTTATTTTGACAAATAGCAAAGACTCTCGATTGATGTGTGCCATGTGCCTGTGGTCTAGCTTACTATTGACACAGATCATACCAAATGAAAACTTCGAATTCGTTACGTGTTTTTGAGAAACGCATTTGTTCATATTCTATAAAAAGTAGTGCAGAAACTGTTTTTAAAAAACTATTCATTAAACAAATGGCAAGATTAGTTGCAAGCACTAATTATAATTGCTTTAAATTGCAAAAGGTAATGAGCACCCAGCTGATAGTGATTCGTCCCTTCGTTTCACTCGTACTGGAGCAATAAACGGCTGGAACTCGTCCTAGAACTCGATATTTCTGGATATTTTTACAAGATAAAAAACAGAAACAGGCTGGTAGCTGATAATTTATTAACATTGAAAGTAACAAGTGCCGTGTTCCCTGTGATTAGAGCAATAAATGAAACTTAGAAATGGCTCCCATTGAAACAAGGAACTGGCCCCTCTTTTTATTTTCATGTATATGTAATTATGTTAATCTGGGCCAGAACAGTTGGAATTGCCACGCCAGCATTCCTCTCTTTTGGGGAAAAACGTCTCTTTCAAAGCTTTTAAGTAAAACATCCAATGTTTTTTGAAAAGAGTTCTCTCATGTAAAAAAACGCCGAAGGCGAAATCGGAAAAAGAAAGAACATGCTCAGAACAACACATTGTATAAGAGGCAAAGCTGGAGCTCAACAGAACTTTATCACGTTTTGAAAAGTTAGCCCTTTTAAAATGCCAGAAATTGAAAGATCACATCGCAGTTGGTAAGCAGCGAAACTTTGGAGGTTTGATCTAAAGACTGCGACATTGGAGAACATATCAAAAACAGACATTTTAAAAGAGAATGTATGGTGAATTGTCCTGGATGTGCAAGCTTGCGCGCGACGTACAATACGTGATAAAGATCTGTGGAACATCCAAGAAAAATGAAGTGAGACTTGATACAATTTTTGCAATTGATCGATCGAAATATATTACGTGAGTAAACAAGTTATTTTTACTTTTCTTTATCATCTTATTCAAAACCATTTAAGTGCTTTGCTTGTTCTATTCACTAGATTAGTAGGCGGTCGAGCTGAAAAGCTCCACGTGGTGACCGCCGGTAACGACTTGCCCTGCTGCAAGGTTCGGATAATTTCAGCAATCTCGATTCCCCACAATGACGGCCCCTGCTGGCCGGAATCAAACGAACGACGACTAGCTTAGTATACTCTGCTAAGGGTAGTACCAAGCACAAAAATAAGTATGGGAGCACCATACACTGAACTGCACATGAAAGCAAACAAAACTAGAATAGCACGAAACAAGGTGATTTTGATAAATTATTAGCAATTAGCAAAATTAAGCTTCCCATTATGCTTTTCGATCTTGACGTCGCCCTTTCAACAAACCAACATTTTTAAATAGCTGTATAGAGAGTAAAACAAAATCTAAGTGGACATGAAAAACTCAAAGCAGAGTTTGGAATCTGACAAAAAACGACTATGCCACATATGTTATAATGTAGTGATAGAAATGCATTGAGTTCAAAAGTTATACTCGATAGACAGTATAGGGGCCGAATAGGCCCTTCTTGTTAACGTTATGTTTAAAGTCATATATTTCTTTCTCGACATTGCTGCACGTTACAACGATAATAACTAGTCGGGTTAGGCCCTTGATTACGCAAGCGCTAAATATAAAATGTAAATAACTGACTGACAAAAGATGGATGGCACTTTTTCACGTTTGAGACACTATAAAAGTAATCTGGGCGTGATCAAATGACTACTAATTATACTGACGACTCATATCAAAAGTTTGGGGTACTCGAACTTGATAACAGTCCTCGAAAACTGATAAAAGCGAGAACATGTCAAAGATAGACACCACTTTGAATTTTGATCATGTTTCCTTTATTTTTATTCTGTCTTATCGAAAATGTAGATTTTTACATCCAGAGGTGGCACCAATAAATAATTGATAAGCTTTCTGACCAAAAGTTTCAAAATTGTTAGCAATAATAACAATGTTCCTGTAACCTGCATTTTGTAGATCAGATATATCCAAAAGATGGACAGCATAGTATATATGTATGTCTGCAAAATATTATAATTTAAAGAGCCAAGGGAAAGCACGAACAATGGTTCTATTAATGCTCGAGATTCGAAACAAAGGTCGTAATTTGTTGCAGTTGATCCATCATCCGAGGAAGTCGTACACAAAGTTATAGCCAGTTTTAACCTGTACAATACAATATACTTGGAGTTGCGACAAAATTAGAACCTCCAAATCACGATTATTTAACAGCTTGGCAGTACTTTCAAGGAGTCACGTTCTGTTTGCTCAGGAAGGTGTACAAACCCGCCCTAAATAGATGAATGCGTTTATGTGGAAACACTGAGTTCGCTATCTATTCAATGACCATTTCTTATCTGTCTGCCATCCCACTCTGATAACTAGCAAAACCGTTGCCGAAGTTCTTTATTTTTACTTTGTTTGATTCACGTTTTCCACATACATTCAAACCTTCATTCGTTCCGTTCCTTGCTTTAGCTCCGCCCTTTTTCTATATTGTGTTGTTACATCTCCCTAATGCTTGACCGCATTTCGCTGTTCTGTGTTGGTTCTGTGTTCTATAATGTTTGTCTACCCTCCATTTCTGCTTTAATACTCAAGTACTGAAGCAGTTTATCTTTGTCTCTAAAGGACCTTCTCATTTGAAGCACCCTGTTTGGCTCCTTTTCAGTAACGTAAATATAAGGTAAGGGCAGAAGGATGATTAGTTCTAAAATCGTAGTTATCCCAACAATTACACTTTGTAAGAAATGGATGCTTAGAAGATATCAAACATTGAGTTTTATGTGAGCAGAGGTATGATAAAACACTGCACTCCTCTTCAAGTCTTATATAGACTTCTCTATAATTACCACAGTTGCGTTGTTGGAAAGGAAACCGCAAAGACAGAAGAATAAAGGAGCTCCATTGGCATTGTGTGAAATATTGAATGGAGCCATCAGATTCAAAGCAGAATTTTCATTGCAAACAAATATACATTTTATTCAGAGCTGAGGTTTACAAATTAGAAATAGGATAATAGCAAACAATCTAAATTGTCTGTCATGCTACGAAAAATGGCTCAAGTTTGTTCTGATGACTTCTCTCTCACTTCAGGTTGCTACACCTTATATTGGTAACAGGCCTAGGGAACCGCAAAGACAAAAGAATAATAAATAAATGCACGGCTTTTGCTTAATAATACCATACAACAAGGGAAGCAACAAAGCTTGACGATCCGGCAAGCTGACAGCTTATATGACTACACACTCCACAATAAGTATATTTTGCAAACTGCTAGCTGGCCGTGGTTTGCTAGTTCAAATTGCAATTACTGACAACTGCAGTTGAATACGTGATGGCCATAAACGTCCAAAAATGCTCTGCAGGTCCATTATTACGAAAATGTACGAAAATTACGTTTGTAACATTTTATTGACTAGACCAATTACTCACTCATTCTAACAACTATGATTACTATATTTTGAAAATGTTTTGGCTATACCATGCTTGGCTAGATCAAATTATGAACTTTAAGAATTCTACCATGAGCTTCCGAAAATATTGGCGTCAATGTTAATTCGATCAAATTCCTACGAAAACATGGCAGCTTGTTGTTTGTAATATTGGTTGACTAAATTAACCGATTTCACACTCACGCCATAGACAAGGCAAACTTTTGTTTTTAAGAAATTGTTGTTTCTTATGTTTAAGATATACTTGATTTTCTGTTCTTATGCTACGATAGCGAAAGGCAGTCTCAAAAATGAGTACTAGATTATCCGACATGGATTGCTCTAATCAAGAACTGTGGAAGATTAATTTTGATGCAAGACCCATTGTTTTAGTGTCCACAGAGTTAATGAGTTTAACAACAAGACCTACAATAAAAGTGTCCTCTCGATGCCACTTAACAGAACTGAAAGAAAACTTTTCCTTTTTCGTTTCTGAACGGGAAGGTTTTAAACAAGCTTTGTTTTCTTAAACAGGCTACTTGTTTCTAGTTACTGAGTCTCAAATGAATTTTAATATATTTTGTTATTTTTATTTTGTTAAGTTAGCTAAAGTCAAGGAGGTGCCGGTTTCAATCCATGACGGCACAATATACCGGGCACTGAGCTGATGCGTATGTTTACAAAGAGCTATTCATTCATAACAAAGGCAATCTAGCCGTTGCATGCTATCTTCTTGATATAAGGTTCTGAATCATTCGTGGTTATTTGGTACAGATCAGGCCAAACGATGACCAGGCTACAGAAGTGGATTTGGATTATCTTCCTTTTATGGTTTGTTGGTCTAGTGACGACAAGAGGTAATTTTCTCCTTATATTGAATATTTAATGTTATAGTTTGAAATTTAACGAACAGCACTGATAGCATCATGGTAAATCTCTTGCGTTTCGCGTGTGCCTGTTAGATGTTTTAGTAAGACTCTGCGTCTTAAGCCCGGTTTCCATTTAATTACTGAGATCGCCAGGATCGCTGAAAAATGAGTTCAGCTATCTTGGCGATCCCAGCGATCGCAGCGATCAACTGGCGATTGCAGCGATCGCAGCGATCAACTGGTTTCCATGTGATCGCTGTGGTCGCTGAGAACGATAAAGACGTCAAGACGCCCCTTAAAAAAGACGTCTTGTTAATTATGATAACACATGCAGTAAACTCCATGTTACACAGAGAATTAGAGCAACCTGAAATTGATCGGAGGCTATAAAAGTACATATAGCACGTTTTCCATATAATTTTTTATGTGCAAAGCTTGTAAATCAAGAATCGGATAACCTTTTTTGTGTCGGGGAACTTATTTTTGAAAACTGTGAGTTGAGTGACACGGCACGTCCGTCTTTCATATGCTGGCAAACGTAACATCTGTCAAAGATGAAAGCAACAGCCTCAGCAGACGGTTTTCATTCCAAAACTATTTCAAAATGTAAACTGATGCAAAAATTATCAAACTGATCGAGTGATGGAATATCTCAAGATGAATCTCAATCACTACGATCGCTGAAATAGAACCTGGTTCTGACCCCAACGATCGTAATCGCTGCAGTGATCGGATCACTCTCATCGTTGAAGTTCGGTTTCAATATAATCGTTAAATTATGATAGCTTTTCGTAAACTATATTTTCAAATTTGAAGGAATATTGGAAGAGTGGTGTATATCAACTCCATTTCTCCTGCCACATTAGATCTTAGCGTTTAAAGTTACCACTGTCCTTGTATTAGGGATATGTTTCTGCTTGCAATAAATATCTGAAACGAAGCTAGAGAGTGCTTGTTTCAATTCTATTTACTAATTGTTTACCAATCATAACCATATCGCTTGGTCGATCAACTGCAATACATATAACAGTGTCTTCCCGTCACCAGTACTGAACACTTTTATTTCCACAATCCTGTTTTCAACGAAACGAACAATAAATTTCTGCCAGAAAGTAAACTTCATCTTAATAGTAATTTTGTTAAGTCCACAATCTACCAAGCTTGTCGTTAAAAAAGGGAAGAAATGTAGTAGGTAGCGTGTTCTCTATTTAAAAAAGCCATTAGGTATCTCCAATGAAACTAGCCCTTCGATATTTTGTAGCAAATAGTTATAGCTGCACCATGTTGCATTATTTCGAAAGAAAAATTATGAATTCAAGGTAATCTTTTTGAAAAGACTACTTTTTTCCTTTTGTTTACAGTATATTTGTTCAGTATTATTTGTCTTGAATGTTCAGGTGGATCAAAGTCGTAGAATGAAGAAGAAAATAAAGAAAAAGTCACTGCTCTTCTTTTAGTAGGAATATTTTGAGTATACCTAGTATCCATTATTACCATGTTTGACATAGTTCCAGCCATTAAACGCTGATTCCTCGTTTCTTTTCTTTTTCTTTACCACTTTGGATAATGATTCCTTCTCTAACTCTAAG
This sequence comes from Parazoanthus atlanticus, assembly GCA_025448195.2. Lineage (NCBI taxonomy): Eukaryota > Metazoa > Cnidaria > Anthozoa > Zoantharia > Parazoanthidae > Parazoanthus > Parazoanthus atlanticus. Next base: position 9,258 of record JAOEHT020280755.1, read on the forward strand.
GGAAAAAATGTTGTTGAAATCATTGCTATTTTTTACTTAATAGTTGGGAAGCAAGAGTTTGAAATGCAGAATTTCAGGTTATAATTGCAAGGGTTAAGATGTATAATCTGAATTCAACGGTTTACTTCTTTGTTCGATTCGATTCTTCAGCCATTATTTTTCTTTGAGTTAATTTGTCCTTATCTTTTACAGTAAGAAGGTACACTTCGCACCTCGTCTATTTTCAATATGGCGAGATATCAACAGAACAATTGCTACAAGAATATATCCTAGCTGCTTGTTTATTTGTTTGCTAAGCAGAAGCAATGATCGGAATAACTTTGTATCATTGGTAGTTAGTTATTTCAACAGACTATACCGCTTTACGAAATTAATGTTAATAGCTATTTAGTTGTTGCTTAATTTTGATATCATGTACTGTTTCTATTTATCTATTGATCCCACTTCCTAGGATCATTTTGTTTACGCCCCGGGGATTCTTGTGGCTACTCATGGTTAGAACATTGAAGAAACATATTTGACGTTTAATAAACATACGTACTTTAATGTGAGATTGAACAAGTTGTAGACAAACAAATATAAATCGTAAAAGAAAAACATGAAGAATCGTAAATCGAATAAATAAGCGGTGATTTGCCAAATGCGTAGGCTCGAAGATGCAGACTCAAACAAAATATAGTTATGTTCATTGCACTTTGAGGCCCTGTTTACAAGGAGATCGAGTTTCCCTTGCGCTAAGGTTACCCGAGCTCTAGGGATTCCCTGGCTCTCACTCATTTACTATTTTATTTCACGACGTGTTTACAAGCACGCGAGACAACTTATCCCGGGTGCCCGGGTTTCCCAGGTGAAGAAGAAGAGTTGTCCCTGGCAGCAGGGTTATCCCTACTTTGCTACATTTGCTCGTAAACTCAAGCTGTCTGTGTCCCTAGGACCAGAGATATCCCCAGCGTTAGGGAAACTCGGTCTCCTTGTAAACAGGGCCTAAGAGAGAACCTTTTATCTCGTAATACTATCTTTGTGTGTCTTATTTTCAAATATGACAACGGAGCTATGTGCTTAGCTTGTCATTTTAAAGGCAAAGAAGCTTTCAGCTTGTGAGTGATATATTAAGCCAGTAGAGTTACATGATGAAGTATTTTGGTAAATGCCATGTCTAGTCGTCCGACTGGATTTATGGAAAAATATTGCAGGTTTGATAAAGTAGTTGCATTGGCCCGTCTTTTGTCACGAAATTCTAAATTCTCTGAAAAAGAAATACTTTGGTATTCAAGTATTTTTAGAAATAAATATTGCTTCGTGCACGATGCTTTGAGCTTTCATGTAGTAAACACACTCAAAATAGTTCGACCATATAGCCAAATTGTTTGTGCAAGGGCGGCAGTCGCTCATTCGTGATAACATTATCTTTGTTCAAATCTTCAAAGCACTAAAGGCTTAATATACAATTAATTACACCTAGTATACCCTGCTCATGTGACCTTGCTTCGTTGAAGAGCTGAAATGAAGTTACTGTATTCTGCATTAGAATTTCACAATTAAGTAATTTTTTTACAAATTTATAACTTTACAGTAATGATTACTATTGTCGGATTAGAAACTGATTTACAAAGAACAAATGAGAGAACAAAGGCTCATTGAAGTTCACCGCCAAAGCGTGCGCCAAAGTGCAACCGTGAAGTAGCAATATTAAGTTTTGTTCACAATAGCTTGTTTACTAAGAAAAGTTCATTCATTCCGCAGCAGCTGCAGTCGCAGTAAACTAGGATGCTAATTTAGTGAATGAGTATTTGCTAGGACTCTCATTGTCGCATTATCAAGTGATTAATATCGAAGGAATGGTTTCACCTCAAACTTTGATTTGGATTTTTGCCATTTCCTGGCTTTTTCGACTGATGCAAGCAAGAGGTATGTTTTCGAAAAATAGTTATAAAAACATAAAACAAAATAAAATGTGCGGGAAACAAAATTTGAGGAAGACTCTTTGGATAATGTTCAACTGAAATGCCAAGCAGAATTTTCTAATCATAAACATTGGTCTATTCAACATTTTCAAAATGATGCAAACGGTGATCCCCAAAACACGTTTTCTAATGGTTTAACCACATGAATAAATCTTGCTATTTAAAGAAAAGGGAACAAAAAATGAAAAAAAAAATCCTAGTTAAACCTAAAACATAACTCCTGCTTGATACATAAGAAATAGGTACATAAACTGTTCTGCAAATTAACACTTTTGATTTTGTTTCGTTAAAGCCCACGAAGTTGCAATGACTTAAAACTTAATTTTCACAACCACGGTAGAATTTACAAGTGAATAAACAAATATGTGGCTTTTTCCTTGTTTTAGTTTTATCATAGGTCATGTGAAATCCTAAATGATTGTTTTTTATGTACTTGGTATATAATGTGAAGATTATTGTAATGAGCTTTGAGAACATCAATAACTGCTCTACTGTGCAAACACTGTTTTATATCAACACGCAGTGCAGTCACTGATCCTTTCCGGCAACGATCGTGTCCAGCCAAAAAAAAAATAGCAGCTACTTTGAAATGATGCACCGCATAGGTGATTTACAATTTCGCTACGTTGCGCAAATTGAACATATCAGATAGCTCATTTCTTCGATTAAATATCCAGTTGATATCTTTTTCATGAAAGTAGTGATATGTGATACATTAATTTCGTCGTTTTGTAGGGACAAATCTCGTAACAATGTCTTTGTTGGTAGTTCGCCAAAATATCTTAACTGAGCTGCACAACATGTGGGTGTACTAGCTGTTAGATTTCTCATCTGAAAACAGCGCAGTTTTTTTTTTATAAATAACACAGACGTTCTTAGGCTTGTTTCAGGCGATGTCACTTCAATCGAATTTATTGAAGCCGTTAAACTTTATTTTATATCCACGTTTAAAATGAATTATAGAAGTCTGAAGAGTTTAGTTCATACGAATGCTAATCATTTCTGACAAATTAATCTCATCTAACTTTCAAATTTTCTTTTAGACGAAGATTATCTGTTCAACGGCTTCAATTAGATTCGACTGAAGTGCGACTGTCTTAAACAGGCCTTAGCTCTTAACTTTGGAAAACTAGTGCAGTCTCCCAACTTAGAGACCAGATTCGTGGATGTTTTCTAAAGTCATTAAATCTACTAAAATTGTTTTCCTTGATTCCTATTGATCTAAAAGTGGCAGTGAGATGTGCAAGTGTTGCTTTACATAGCCGTTATAGTACTTTTAAAAAAGGCCAAGCTTTCAGATGACGAACCATTAGAGTGTACAAATAACGTGTGTATACATGTTTTTACTAATTAATAATATAAATAATATGTATAACCTTCGAATTTGAAACATTTCCATCATTCACTCTGCACACAGAAGAAAACAAGTAAACAATTAGCAACTAAACAATCGAAGACTTGCATGCAAGTCTCATAACCTTTGGTAAATGCACCTTCATTTTCAACGGTGAAAATGTTTGCTATAAACGAAGGTTACGCCAGAGGCCAACGTTACTTTATTGGTTAAAAAAATTACATCAGACGTGCTTCTGCACAAACACTCCTTTTTGGGATTTAGCATAACAACGCTTGCGGTCTTATGAATAAAACGTAGAACTATAAAAGGCATACCGTAAAATAGTGCGAAAATTTGTCCTGGAAGGCAACGAATAAAAGCGGCACAAATAGTTTTTGTTTCCGGCTAAACAATACAAGAAGTATTAGAAGAGATCTTTTGAATTGATACCCAAAACCGCTCAGCCACAACCCAGGTTCTAGCCGTACAACATACTTATTTTGTCGTAAAAAAATGTTTATTACTGACAATGCCATTTTCCATTGTTCAACAGCCTTTTATTTTTTTATTTTTTTTGTTTCTCAGTTTATTATTGTATTTTCGACACTTTCGAAAACGAAGTTTAAGGGCAAACCTTTTTATTGCTGTTAGCGAAGACACTTGCTCTAAGTACTAAAAAGTATATGTATAGAAATAAAAGTAGAATATTCCGTAACTTCCCAAAAACACGTGGGGTGGAAGACTCGACTTAGCGATAACCATTTTGGCATATAATATTGTCAGATATTTATATACATTTAAACCAAAGCTCAGTCAGCATTATAACTATGATGTTCAGTTACAAAACTATATGATAGAGCTCTCACAGCCCAGGAAACTGCATTGTGACAGGTTTTCAGATTGATATCTCTATTCTACACAGCAAACTATCCCATAATCAAACCCCTATTAGCTCTCTTAGAGACATCAGGCATTTAATTGTTCGTATCTATAAGACCAAGAGCTCCAAACCGCCGCTGTAGTCTGTGCGCCCAGAGTTAACATAACTCAACAAAATACACTGCATGTACATATTTTCTTCCCATACGATATTTGTTTATTATAGTTTCTTATTTGATGTAGGTACTAAATAAAGCTTTCTTCTCAATGGAGTTGTAAACCTTATAATTTCAGTAATAATAGTTTGTTCATTTAGTTTTAATACTATAACATATGTCGTTATAGCAGAAATGTTGCATTGCATCGCACTGATTAAATATTTGGCACAATTAAATATTTCATGAATGGTATGGGCTGAAGAGGTTGTCATTCATTCATCCATGCGCATATCTAACCAATATTCGTAATGGCTTTGCTTCTTTCGACACCAATTTAGTATTTTTTCTATTATGCGCTGATTCATTTACTCGATTGTGCTTTGAAGCATCGTGCAGATTCAATTAAGCCTTTGTTTCCCTTTGCGGTATTCCGGACTTATTAGTCCACCAAATTATTAATTTGTTTCCAAACAGAAACAAAAGTAGGCTATCTTGTTGAGAAAAGATCCTTGGTTGTGACCGCAACTGAATCTTGCTCTATAGATTGAAGTCGATAAAAGCTTTAATTTCTTTTGGTTTAATGTTGTTTTGGGAGGTATTACTTTGATAAGTAAATATCTATGTACCAGCACAATGATCTCAAACAGAACACATAATGAAGCTTTGCTTGTTAGCTCCAAAAATACGGATCGTTTAACGTTCATTATATAAAACAAAATCTACATAAACTAAATATCTGCGAAGATACCCTGCGAATGAAATTTGTGGATGACGATCCAATGACGATCACTGCTCGTTTCGTTTTGTCAGCTTTAGTGGAAACATCTTACGAGAACAAACTTACAAGAATGCAAATACACAAAACAAAAACATACAACACCCGATAGAGAAGAAAGAAAAAAGTAAGACGTCCCATGGGGAAAGGGACGAAAGGAACTGGCGATCCCAAGGAAGTTGTCCTCCTCGAGAATTAAAAAAGAAAGTTAAAAAGAAAGGTATCATGAAATAGTACAACTATGAATTAGGAACTAATACTTGTGACAGCGACAGTCCCGCACAGAGGACAAATACCTTTTTCGGTATTTTCAAACCAACAAGTCGGCCAAAATTTGTGTTGATCTAGTCGAAACTCGTCTAGAAAATGCCAGTCTTGGTATTTATACACCGCGTTATTCAATCCAGTCACCACAACCCATTTTAAAGATATATATAACAGCTGAATATGTTATGCAGATATATCTTGCATAAAGGGGTCCTCGTTTCAAGTAATTTGAAAACGGTACTAATTAATTTTTGTCTAATTTTTTGTAGCTGGAAAGGTAAAATTCCGATTTCTGTCTCCTATGCCGAATTTTCAAGTGGTTGAAATAGGTGGCAAACTGGACTTTAACTGCAAGACGAACGATCCAAACGCTATCGTATCACTTTGGATCAGAGAATATAATACTAAGTGGAAAGTGAGGCCACTCAAACCAGGCAAGCTTGTCAGGAAAGGAGACGTGTTCACCCTGCTCAACGTTGGTATTAATGATGCCCATGCACGCGTATAGATGTCAGGCGATTAATAATGCGGGAACGGTTATTGTGACACCGTTACAAGCATCACCGTTACATGCATCATACCTGTTTGTAACAGCTCGTAAGTATTAGATAAACAAGCAAACAGGCTTGCCTTTTTCTGTCAAGGCATTTGCCTCCGTATATGTCTACCTGTCTGTCTGTCGCATAAAAAAGAACTGCACTGAGTGAAGAAAGTTTACGATACTTTTTCAAATTCAATTTACATGGGAACTACTTTGGTCGCTGAAATGTTCATGCTTATAAATTGGCCAACACTTCTAGAAAATGTTTGTGTCCTTACCGAACTGGAGTGAAGGAATTATCGATGGCAAAGTGGCGGAAAAGGACAGTGTTCATTACCGGATTTGAAAACAGTTCATCGTCAAATGTTTGCGTCTTAGTGTTGTTGTGATTTTGAACAGTTTTATCGCCACCTTATATATTGGCTAAGGTTTAGAATACGATTGAAGTAAGCAAAGTCAGTCTGAACTTCAAATCGAATTTTTTTAAAATAATTGTTTTGTCAGCTTCATTCTTACAGCTAAATGTCTGCTATTTGGCATGTTCATGATTCATAGCAAAAAGTCAAACCAGCGCGAGGCGCTAGCGTGGAAAAGAAAGACGGACGCGCTCGATGCATGTGCATAGATGATACGCAGTAACAATGGGCGCGCACGTCCTTTAATGCCCGCTTTTTACGAGCGACGCAAGAACAAACGCATTAACAAGAACAAGAAAAAAACCTTTTATTTCACCATGAAAACGGTCTCCACGCAATGACAAGAATTAAGTGAGCAATCAGAACTTTCCCTTTTTCTTGCACTTTAATCTTCACGAAACACTCGTTCCAGGTTCCTTTTGGGTCAGAATTATCGTTCGCTTTCACCAAGCTCGCGCTTGTTTATGTGGTTATTCTTGCGTCACTTTTGAAAACCAGGCATAATGCACCGCCCATTTGTATAATTGTCTTAAATACTGTTTTTCGTTTCTTCGTCCTAGTTAAGAAATAAGGTAGAGGTTTTGTGAACATTGAAGCAAACTTTCTAACAACCGTTCAACAAACTACAAGTTCATTCATTTAACTACATCATATCTCCTACTTTAAACAGTGGCTTACTTCCGCAGGATAACGACCTTGCTGAACTGAAAGATGCGTTGAATAGATGAGTTACAAACTGGCTAATCGTGGGTGCTGTTATCTTAAGAGCCTTTGCAGGGATGTTGTCTGATCCGGTTTCGATGCATCTAGCCGGCGGTTCTCAGGCCGTTGTACAGTTCTGATTCACTTAATGCGGGGAAATGAAACAGTTATGTTGCGCGTTGGCTTGTTTGGACTTCATGGTTGTGGTCATTGGGTTTGCAACCATATTTCTGTGGACGGGTGGCCAGGGTTGTAGCAACCGTATAGATGTAAAGTACTCGTTTAGAACGTCTGCTAGTTTGGATGCATCACTGACTTCTTCACTGTCGACTACTCGCTTATTAATCTTGAGGTTTTTTTCTTTTCTAGGAAGACCCTGACGCAAAATATTCAAGAGAGCTCGTGGTCTGGTGCGATTTTGTTCAAGCTTTTCTGCAAAAAAGTTTTTTTCTTGATTTCCTATTTAGTTACGTTACTCGGTTGCGAAAAAACTTGTAGAGGTCCCAGTCCTGGGAAAGCCCGGCTTTAATCGCCTTTTTGTGGATCTGGTCACTTTTCCTCACCATAATTAGTATAACACTGTTGAGTCATGAATGTGTCTTTCTGCGGAGGCATTTTTCCTCAGCGGAAAATGTTTGTCGATTTTAGCTCGAAACTTTGTAACACATGTAGTAAATATCGGCAAGAGATTTCATCACGCTCCAAGGCGTGTTCTGTAGATCTTCTAAAAAGCTGTTGATGTTTGCGTCATTGTTCCCTTGTGGAAATGACTCGATGTTTCTGTGATTGTGTATTCGGCCCGTGAATTATGCCGACAATGGGTTGGTGGTCGCTGAAAGACATAGATAAAACCTTTGTTGACTTAAATAAAGTAGACGTAGTAGTAATTAGCACATCAAGTTAAGATGTAGAGTTACTTATTACTCGAGTTGGTTCCTTTATCAATTGGTCAAGTTCATTGGCTGTTAAAAACTCCTCGAGTCTTTCTGATTGTTCTAGGATGTTATTGAGACAATCACAGTTCAGATCTCAGATTGATTGCGTGTTGCATACCCCAGCACATCGTCTAGATAATCAAACACCTCAGGAGATTCGTCGGAAGCTCTGTAAACGCATCGAAATAAATATTGTGTTCTACTTAGCTCTAACTAAACCCAAATTGCTTCAAAATTTTGTTCTTCCAAATCACGTCGTCGGGTAAACTTTACAGAATCTAATAGATACAGCATATTTCCCCCACCACCGCGTTGTTTCCAATGTTGTAGCCCGCGATTTCTCCTTCAAGGTCCGATACAGAATCGATTAACCAAGTTTCTGTGATAATAACAATAACAATAACAATAACAATAACAATAACAATAACAATAACAATAACAATAATAATAATAATAATAATAATAATAATAATAATAATAGTAATAATAATAATAATAACAATACCATCTTTATTAAAATACTCAAGTCAAACGTTTGGGTTTACAATAAAAAGTTTAAAATTATTTAATATATAAAAATACAATAAAAAATAAGTAAAGACAACAAGTTAAAATACCCTAGATTAAGTTAAAAAGGTATCGATCAATAAAACAGTTCTTAAATCGCTCAGTTCGGACTCTCGGTAGCCGGTATTCATGGCCTCGTAGCCGCAATGACCTTACACGCTTTGGGGGCAGTAATTCTTGCAATCCATTTTGTCTCCCGTAGGCGAGGTTGTCCCAGAGCATGTGGTCTCTTTCTTCTATAATATCCAAACTTGTTTTTTTTTTTGGACATATCCAAATCTAAATGCTCGGCTGAGTAGTCGATCGATTTGAATTAGATATTTACTATGTGCTGCACACCTCCATACTTCTGCGCCAAACATAAATAGGGAAAAATCAAGCTATTGAACATGATGTCTAATTCTTTTGCATTAAAGCCATAAATTTTGCAAATTCGCCAATTGCATGGATATTGCCTAAAAGTCAGTTCAGCCAGGATTTGCGGGTGATTTTAGGAACTGGCTCAGGGTGACTGGTTGTAACGTTACCATGCTACAACTTTTCCCAGGTCTTTGCAAGATTCAAAAACGAGCGATTGATTATTGCCCAATGCTTGATGGTGTCAATCTTGATGAGCGATGTATCGTTGTAGAGATTGCCTTTGACCATGAGTACCGTGAGTGTAAGATC
>JAOEHT020280756.1:0-10403 GCA_025448195.2 Parazoanthus atlanticus
GTTTTGTTTTTCGAAGTATCCGGCCTCAGACCCAAGGCAATTGACATTTCTAAATTATATTGTTCTGGGACAACCTTGCATTCTTGTAGCCATGATGTTAGTTTATCCCAGAATAGAGCAATTTCTCTGTAGAACCAGAAGAGATGGGTCAAGTTCTCTGGGTAGCTTTTACAAAAGCTGCATTTTCCACTATCTTTAAGTCCTATTTTCTAAAGAAAGACGTTTGTTGCTATTCTTTTATGAAGAAATTTAAACTGGAATTCTAGTAATCTTGTATTCTTGGTACAGTTTTTACACTTTGACTTGCAATTAAGCACTTCTGTTCATCCAGATCTTGATCTGTACATCAAAACCAGTTGATGCTGGGATAGATTATTTGTAACTGCGATTACCTCTTCATGAGAAAGTTTTGCTTTTGTATTCTTTTTACACGTTAACTTGCCTTTCATCACTTCTGTACATCCTAATCTCTTCGGCTAACCTTGCTGTCCATTTTTGTAAACGAAACAGAAATAACACAGTAGAAACATAAGTTGGTATAGAAATTTTCAAAGGGAACTACTCTTGGTATATCTATTTATGTGCGACAGTTATACCAAGTAAATAAGAAAATGGAATAGTTGCAAATTAGTTTTTAACCAAAATCTTTTCTTTAGTCGAGTGCAAATCCAATCAATCCGACTAATATTTTTTGATAGGCTATGATACTAAGGAACAACATTTCCACAACATCTGTCTGTAGTTAAAAAATATTTTAGTGGACAGAAACACCTTAACTCATTATATAAACCTCTTGGACATTTCTTACAATATGTTTTCCATGTCTTTACCCGCAATATCGTGTCTCCAATTATGTTTTCAATTTTCTGTAAACTTGGTTACGGCGTTAAAAATACTGATTTTCATTTTTAGGAAAACTTTCCTTTCGAAAAAAACTTTTTGGAGATATGTTTTAATTCTCACGTAAAATTCCTGAGTTTCCCCTATTGCAATAACTGCATAACAACTGTACATACTGTGCGGGTCTAGGAAGATCATTCACAAACATAGCCCATATAATTTCTACAACAATACAAGGAAAATCAAACAAAAAGCAGAAAAAAATAGAGCAAATTATTCGAAGAGAAGAACATAATGTCTATTTCAGATTTTTCACTTTGCTTTTAAGCAAATGATATTTCAAAATATCATTCAAAAGTGTAACTTTACACCTTTTCTCTCAACAACTGTAACACTTCAAGTTGCTTACGGGGAAATTCATGAAACCGTTTTTCGTCACTTGCTATTCCGTTTTGCTCCATTTAACCGCGGATAAATTTACCAACACCAAAACATAGTACAATAACTAATTCATATGAAAGCACCTCTCACTACAACTTGGTATATCTGGGTATACATATATAGCTCAGTAAACCTCAGGAAAACGTTTGTGTCGTTATTTGTTAGTTTCTTTTGAAGATTAACTTCAGTGTAGTAACATTAAAATCCTTCTTTATCAACAGGCCTAACGCTTTGTAGGAAGCATCCACTTTCAAACGGGTCTGCGTTGTGCCAAGAATACCTGGAACTTAAGAAGTTGGGAAGTCTTATCAACTGCGAAGCTTTTGAATCAGCTTTCTCTTGCCTAAAACGTTGTAATGACACACATGAAAGAAACAACAAACGGGAGTGTTACTGTGATACCAAATGTTCCTTATTTGGTGACTGTTGTATTGATTACTCCATTTGGTACGTAATGTATTGTTGTATTATACTGTTTGTTATAAGCAGTGAACTAATCTGACCCCACTGTACTACATTATTATAACACTGTAACGCGAAGTATAATTAGCGCTTTATCAGCACTAATCTCTCTATCACGTATTTGCCAGAACCGCACCCTTTGAATTTTTTATTCTTTCCCACATGATAACTACTGTATTGATGGATTCACGAGTAGGCATATACCATGTGTATATAGCTTTGTTGTGATAGGAATCGTTGTTCACTAGTATATGTGAGTTTGAAAATTATCTGTTACACGCACATTCATATGCTTGCTTTAGTCACTTAATTTCGCTGTCGTGCAATAATTTCAATTGTTTCAATTTGCCTTAGCCTTTCATTAGATCAAAGTGGGGAATTTTGAAGTAGTCGCCATCTTCCAATATGCAAAATATTTATTATACCAACATTCTTAATAATAGCAAATTTCTTTAACCAGACACAAATGTTTAAGACATTGATTGTAACAATAACGGTACTGTTCATCTTTTTTTTATTCCCTTCACCTTTGTATTTTTTCCTCTATAACATTTCCACTTAAAAGCACCTTACTCTTATCTCAGGTGCATCAACTTCCCTCAGCATGGCCCAACATTAACGTGTCGGGCTAGTCCAAATGATGACCTGGAAGGTCACGTGGTACAGATTGGATGTCCTGTTTCCTGGCACGACGAGATTACCAAGGACCTGTGTCTTGTATCTAACACCAGCGAACCTCTGACCCGCATTCCTGTGTATGATCATGAAACGAATGTAACGTTCAATAACGTTTATTGCGCCCTTTGCAACAATGTCAATGACTTCAGATATTGGGAAATAAAGTTTGAGTTTCAAAATTTTTCTCATCTGGAAATTGCAAAGAATAAGTCCATAACGAAATTACTTAACACGTACAAAAACTGGAGTACTGAGCCCGCTTCATTTGAAGTGCACGAATTTTGCATCCCTGGTGTAAAGGAAATTTCTGCCACTGCTTTCAATCAAAACAGTCACACCAAGAGACTCTGGTCATTCTGCAAAGCATATTCTATGAAAATAATTGATGAAGATCAAATAAAATATAATAATCCTCATTGTGGACTTCTGATCAGCAACGCTCCTTCTATATTTTATTGCCGCCAAGCACAAAGTCCTCATGTTGCTCCTTCTACTTATGTACTTATATTCAGCTTCAAACCGAAGGGAACTACGGTCTTACCCACAGGTCGTGAGCGGCGCGTTCAAGAGTACAGCTGCCAGCCACGCCAAGTCTATGACCCGTTTGAAAATCGTTGTCGTATAATTATAGCTTCTTCCACGACCATAAGGTTGTTTAACAAAAGTGACATCAATAATACCTCGTGTACAAGAGTTTCTTATAATTCTTCCGAGTACGTTTCATACCCAAACGGATCTATCTTGATTCTGTCTCAGCAGAAAATCTACACAAACAAGAGTTACACAAGGAAAGGAGAAAACATTCTGCTGTGTACCAACTTCACAACCAATTATACAAGAAGTGTCAGTTACAGCGATGCAGGTCCTCAGACAAACTCTGTGGTCACAAATCTTGAACGCGTGGGTTCTTCCATTTCTATAACGGCGTCACTTTGTTTACTGCTGACACGATTGTTATTCAGAGAGCTGCGCACACTGTTTGGAAAGAACATTATGAGTCTGGCTTTCTCTCTTGTTATCTTTCACGTTGCGTTTTTGGTTTCCAATCAGACAGAACTTCCTATTGTTTGTGACGGCATCACTGGCGTCAGACATTACACCCTGCTTGCGATGTTTGCATGGATGAACGTCATGGCCTATGACGTCAGCAGAACGTTTACCGCAGCAGGTAAGTAAGACTTAAACTTGTCCTTGAAAAGAGGAACTTGTTTTGGCAAAAAATGTTTTTTAAGATTTAGAATGCGGTAGGGCAAAATGAGAACTTTGTCAATAGCAATTTAAAAGTGTACTACAGCAGAAATAAACAAAATAACATATTTAAGTGAAAAGTTGCAAACCAATCAAATTATCAGATTCTTTTCCGCTTTTGTTCCAAGTTGCTTTCGGGTTTAGTACTCATTGGCTGATTGTATTTAGGGGTTTTTCGATAAAACTTTACTTATCCAGGTAAAGATAGCTGAATGACAAAATACAAACAATACTGCAATTAGATTGGGATTGGACTAAAAGTCAGATTACTTTAGATTGTATTCAGTCGTACATAAAACGCTGTTAATGGCATCAAGACAAAAGACATAGACAAAAATAATTCGTATCTAAGGATTCTAAAACGATTTGGACGAGTTAAATCTTTCATAAACAGAATAATGGTAGCAAAGGCAACTTACTGACTAGTTCGTATTTCTTTTAAAGTGTTACGAACCATTTTAAATGAAATTAGACAAAAAATAATGTATATTTCAGGTTTGGCTTCCCGAGAAAGCGATCATGATGAGGAACAGAGGCGATTCCGAATTTATAGTTTGTACGCATGGGGGATGCCGCTGGTTATTGTGACTGTGTGCGTCATAATGGATGTAGCTAAGGCTGCAGATATTGGTTACGGTGAGAAATGGTTGAACAGTAGGAGAGATCAATCCATCGTAACTTTACTTGGAATAAAAACATTCTTTTGAAAAAGAATATGACAATAATAATAATAATATCAATAATAATAATAATAACAATCCCTATTTTGGAAGGCTTGCACACAATAGTTTTGCACTAACGAATAAGTGTTTTCTGAAAACTAAGGTTAATGATAAAAATATAAAAGTCACGCATTGAGTGCAAACGGTACAAACAGGGCTCTACCATTAAAGATTGAAGAGTGTAAACTAAAAAAAGGTTTAATATATACGCACCAATATATAACTATATTTATAGAAACAGATAAAACACTAACACGCTTACAAGAGATAAGTAGTAACTATGATAAAATAGTTTTTAGGCTTCTGGCTTCTCAGAAAATTGTAACAGTATTTACATATAAAAACTAAAAGGGACTGGGCACTTTTCATGTCTTCGAGGATAGAATCTCACAAAGATGACGCTTTGAAAAGGAAACTGCAACATATTTGGCAAACACTGCAGAGACTTCAAATTTAGACTTTCAACATTTACAACAACTAAACAAAATTTTGCAAATGATCACCATTACAGGTCCTGGGGAGCAGTCAGTGTACTGTTACCTGTCACCCACTGGTCGTATATATTGCTCTGCAATACCGATTGGTGTTGTGCTGGTATATAACTTCGTGGCACTCACTCGAACACTGATTGCCATCAGGCGAGTCAAGAAAGTAAGTAGAAATAAGTGTGATGAGGATTTTGGTTGAACTTAAAGCAGTAGAAATGTCTGGTACCAGACGAGATAGCGAATTGTGTAACAGTTTGTATCGAAGTGTGCAACAAAACTTGACGTCATTTCCGGCATCGGTTGAATGCTCAGACGCTCTGCCACAGTTTGCTAGATTCGAGAAAACGTTGCCTTGAACAACTAGATCCACAACAGGTAGTGTATTTTCTTATGAAAGGCAAATAAGAAACTCGGAAATAATAATTTGAGTTTAACATCAATCCAAAAATAAAATGTTACTCTCCGCCGATTCTTGAGTAATGAAACAGACGGAATTCTTGGAAAGGAATCTGACAAATGACCGAGTGGGATGAATTAAGTCCTAAACTACCATTTTCCCTGGCAACAAAATTTCTCCCACTAATATTCAAAAGTTGTGTAACTAATATGACAATAGCAGCTGAAACAAGGCCCAAACCTTTTCCAGTTGTATCTCCCTAAATTTTCCCCTTTATGTTGAAATAATTCACTAAGTGCTGTGGATTTACCTGTATTAGTTCATGACATCATACTTTTAAGCAGTATGCTACGGTAAAGGTAACCACACAAATTCTTTCTCATAAATCTCATAAAGTACAAAGAATCTCTAATTCTTAAAAACCTTTGATCAAAAGCTATTTGTCAGACTTTATAATTTTTGCAGCATTTTATATCTACTTTAGAATAACAAAATTTATCGAAACGTTATATAAAGCTTGATACCACTTTGAAAACATTTTCGGAAATCGCGATTGTATTAGTTGAACAATTGATACATACGTAAAGTTTCTGTATTGCACAAATTCTAAAATATTTTTTTTGTTGAAAACTCAAATTGGATAAAAAATGCTAAGTTGCTATCCGATAACAGAGATCCCCTTTGAAGGTTTGCATCTGCATTCAATTTTTTAACTTGAAATACATTTACCCATTGCTCACAGCTCGCTAATTCTGTATGTTCAGGGTACCAGAGGAGTTCCCGTCCATAATCCGTATCCCTCCACGACAGTTCTTTGCTTGAAGCTGACGTCCGTAATGGGGCTTACGTGGTTGATAGGGTTCGCTTACGCGATTGAAAACAATCCTTACGTGGAATATGTGCACATTATGTTGAACAGCTTGCAGGGTAACTAAACTGTTAAATATAAATTTAAAGGTAAAGGTGACGGTACTATACCACGACTTATTGTCAACCTCTCAACTCACGAGGTTGGATCGATCGAATGCATAACAGGGCCGTAGCCAGCTATGAGGCAGAGCAAATGCCTCCCCTAAATTTTGAACCGGAAAAAAATATTTTTGTATATTTTTGAATTACAACTGAAAAAGATTTTGCTCATTTCTAAATTTCTCGTTTTGCCTCCTCTAAATTTGAAGTCTGGCTACGGCCCTGCATAAAAGCATATACATGCGTCTTTGACAACCATAGTATTCGGGTTACCCTAACGTTTTCGATAAGTGTATGGGTTCTTTTAAGCTTCTCTAAGCGGCTTGACGTCTCAAATATTTTCGTGCGCGGTGTGTAAAGTAACTTGCTGCGGCCAAAAACTTCTTTGAACAGATTTTTCCAAAATATTAGAAATAGATAATCACAGACAAAGCACTAAATTTAAGTTTTAAATTTTGCTATCTTTTGCTTGAAAGTTGTTATACAACCGTTACAATATAATTTGCAAAGTTAGGGTCAGGCATGTAATCAGAATATGCAAAAAGCAAGAAAACCGAAAAAGGTGCGACCAAACATTTCAATCGGATATGAAATAAGGTTTCAATGTATGAAAATATATATGATCTAGATTGATTTCATTAGGAGATATGATGGTTGATAGACAAGCTATGGACTCGCACAAGCATTATCCTGAGAAACCAAAGTGCAACTTCACAAGCTGTAAACAAAGATAAATTATGCTTATCTTACCATAAAACTTCTCATGGAGTTTCTCTAGTTATCCATTTTACTTTATGAGTAATTAGTTCAAGCAAAGGTATATTTGTTAAACCATAATTTGCTTCTTTGGTTTCCAAAGACTCTGAAACATTTTGTCAAAAGTCTGCATCCATTTTCCCTCATTGTGATTGGTTGTTTCCATCACGTGATGAAATATCACCTTCCCATGTGTACGGGCGGTATTGTATTATGTTATATTTCATTGTATTGTATCGTGTTGTATATTGTATTGCAGTATAATATATGCACCATAATTAATATAAACATTCTCCTTTTCCCAAGGATTCTTTGTGTTCATCTGCTTTGGCTGTAACAGGCAGATATTATCTCTGTTCAGAACAAGTTTGGCCGAAGAAACAAAGTCCGCCAACCAGGACAGAACACTGTAACCTCTGGAGATGCCCCAACCCAAGAAACCGGTTTCTAACAAGAAACTAAGCATTGCTAGCTTCACTTTAAACAAGAGGTTCTGGTATAAAATGCTAAGCCCCTCCTCTTTTCACACCTCGAAGTTCCAAATCTATAATTCAAAGTTCGCAACCACAACAAACTTGGCTTGTGTATGTCCTTTCCTTCCAAATGTTAAATTTTGAGACTGGAGTTTCATATTGTAAGAAAAAAGTAAGAAGTACGAGGGTAGTAGTTGGGTGATAACTAGTAGCAGTGTTTTGTAACTTTAGGCCACATTGACAGCTCCAACTTCGATAGTTTGTGTTCAGATAATTTATTTGATTTTGAATTTGGCGCTGTAAACAACAAGTAAGAAATCAATGAAGCGGAGATTAGGAGATGTTAACTTCACAAAGGCTGAATGTCAACTAAAAGTGTGAAGCTCCCGGGGCAGATCTTTTTATAACGGGACCTCGTGTTTTTAAAGATAATACTTGTAGTCAGTAGGAAAGTTGTCGGAAAGGTTTATGTTACAAAGCCGACGGAAGTCTCCCCTACTAGGGAGAGGGAGAGGAGGTTCAATGCTATAAAGTTTCTTTCGAAAAAAGTCTAGGCGTAGCAACGGTGCAAGCATCTAGGAGGATTTCAGTCGCTCAGTGACGTTGTAAAATAGTTTATATCCTTCTTGAAGCTCTTTTTCCTCAGAGTGCTTTTTGGAAATAAACGTATATGGCAACCAAAGTGTTTTCTACCACTGAGTAACAGAGACTCATATGAGAAGTTTAGTCAGTTGTTGGGATCTTGTAGATAGTGTGTTCCCGCTGGACATTGTCCCACAACTGTTGGCTCGATATGTTCGATAGTAATAAAAATATTATTCTATTCTTCATGCCATTATATGTGTAAAATGACGTAAGTTGTTTACAGGCGAAATGGAAAGCGCTACTCAAGTTATTCAGAATACTTCAACTTGAGTAGCACAATCTAGTTCCAAATTTAACTGAGTTGCATCATTCTCTACATATTGTAAACGTAGTGCTACTATTTCTCATGTATCACAAACAATATAGTTCAAATCAAAAGCAACGCTAACAATTTTAGTTCAGCCTGTAAATTGCAATGTTACAATCGTATATTCCTAATATACTAAGAATAGGGGGACATTATTGTAACTTAGAATAAAAATTGAATCTAAAAAAAGATAGGCAGCCAATTAGTAGGAAATAGTATTCGTATAATAGAAAGTAGACAAATAAAAGTACACCAAACTTTAACCATTCAGCAGTAAGGTTCGACACACGCTCTTTAGGGAAAAGGTTAAAGAGAATATGTTATTAATTCTCCACTGAAAGTTTTATTTCATGTAAGAACAGTCTTATTTTACACATTATCACAATTCTACCTTGTCAAGTGTAAATACACCAGAACTAGGAGGTAAGAACACGAATGTTACCTGGGTACGGAAAGAACATTTCCAAGCAGAAATGTCACCTTGCGCATTGTAATCGCTTCATCGGAAACATTTGTTTGCTTAACCTACGTTAGCACCTGTGCCAGACTATCAGACAAGAAGGTATTTTACGAACCTGCACTGCAGTGTATGGAATCCAGGCTCCAGGCTCTAGTGTCGGATGGGAAGGGAAAAATTTGTAAATTCTTTATCAAACTGTTTGCAACATTAGAGGTTGCACCAAAGAGCACTCGTTACTATGTTTGATCTATTTTGAAATCCAGACACTAATTAGACCAGTTACCACTGAATCTTGACGTTTGAATTTGCCTGTCATCTACAAGAAAAAATGAACAGATCACATGTCTGAAGTAAAATCAACCAATCACGATATATAGATATGTTGACATTTACATTTTATCGTTGGAACAGCGGAATCAAAGAAGCTGGAATATGCAGCGCTATTTCAATACAAAGTAATTAGTTAACGGCAGTCCAAAACAAATAAAGGTTCAAGGCCTTGACTAACATTAAACGTTACAGAAAGAACTTGCAATGACACAATCAACTGTATTAGAAAAGATACGCAAGGTAACGTACGCTTTTAATGGTAAAATGATCAAGTTACTACTTTCTTTCACAATGTAGGAACACTTGACGTCACCCATCTTGTCAAAATTTGGCATTCATCTAGTTTTTTTTTCAGGGAGTAGTAGTATCTCATTTTTCTCAACATTTTTTTGGGCCGTATTATGGTGTTAGTTTTTCTGTTATTCTCTAGATACACATGCCGCACTCAATTACTCCTGTTTTGAGTTTGGTGAGCAGAGCAAAGCTCAAGCAGCAGTGAAATCTGTTCCAGTTAAACTGCGAAAAGACAAAGAAACTCGCCATTAGTTTCAATGTCAACAGTTCCCAAGGACAAGTATTGACGGAGATCTCATCGAGTCAGTACAAAGCACAGGAACTAACCTAACTTCGCACGACCACATAGAGAACTCGTAAAGAAAGCATCTCGAAAACTTTACTTCTTGTTCAACTTGAACGTGCGCAGGTTCCGTCAGAATATATCGTAGCCTACTACTGCGCGTGCGTGTATTAGATCATTTTTAGATTGTGGATGCCCAGGTTTTCACCACTCGTTACCTAATTACCTACAGGTTGAACTAGAGAGAGTACAATAGAGAGCTCTTTCGTGTATTTTTCCTGTTTCCTACACCGATGTCTTAAGTCTTGCTGGAGTTCACTCCATCAGGGCCCATAACAAGCAACTCGCAAAGCAACTTTTCCAATCGGTTGTGAACAATCCATCCAATAAGATTCACAGTCTTCTACGAAAACCGTGCAACCAATCCAAATATAGTTTAAGGAAGCAGAGAAATTTCGACCTTCCCGTTACTGCAACGAAGAGATTTGCAGACACATTTATCAACAAGAGTAGTTCTGACGCAATGTATACATGCATATACATATATATTAAATTTTAGTTTAGTTGAGATATTTGTAATAAGTATAGTTTGTAAAGTTGCGCAATTCAG
>JAOEHT020280864.1:0-10402 GCA_025448195.2 Parazoanthus atlanticus
CTACTCATCACTGATGAGTAGAAAGATATGTTTTCCGGGAGGGGTTGGAGGGTAGTCATTTGTAGGCATTTGTATAAGGTAGACGGCTCAACACTGCAGATTTTTGTCATAGTTATAGAACAGTGATACTAATCACTGGTGAGAATGTGCAGGGAGGGGAGGGGTGGGTGAAGATAGTACTCTGTCGTATTATTCATGTGATGTAGATTATTGTTCATGGACAATGTCTCTAGAATATATCTTGTTGATACTGTTCCCAGTCCATAGTCATTTTATAATGAAATATGAACTTTTTTTAATGGCTACGTGTGGTTCTTTAAAATGCCACTTCAAATGGAAAGACTGTTTTTATAAGACCTTTGTAGATTATCAGCGTTGTGACTTTGTAAACTGACTTGTAGGTCTTCTTCTCATTTCGGTCATTTTAATAGAACACATTTAACGAGATGGTTCGGTTCCGTGAGAAGGCGCTTCTGTACGTTGGAGACGTGTTGAAGTATTCCGAACCTGTGCTGGTCAACGCTGCACCTCTGGAACACCTGAGGTGAGTTTGTTTCGTTACCGTTGTATTGGGACTCTCTTTGGAAGTAATTCTAACATTAGGGACGGCTTTAAGCAGCTACAATCTCAGACAAAAAAAACTTGGAAAGGGGCTTCCTTTTCCCCCATTCCCCCTACCGAATGTTTGAATTTGCACTGTTTCAAACGCGAACTAAAATTATATTTCCTTAATATATATTGAAATCCTGACCCTGCGTTTGGTAAATTGCTTTGTTTGAGTTTGTGCAGGGTTGCCAAAACAAGCCGGCGACCGGCGAATTTTACCGGCCGCTACTGTACAAAAAAAAGTGTTTTAGAAATTGCTTAGTGGAGAGTTTGAATTGCCGAAGAAAGCTTTAGAAGCCGTGTACTATCTGAGTTGCACCTCTTACTTCAAAACATAATGTAGTTATCTTAGTTTAGTTTTCCCGCCCTTTGTTTCGACCTTTATTAATAAATTTAATACTTAATGGACACCCTACTAGATTAGCTCTATATTCCTAGCCACCTAATTTAATGTAAATTTACTTTATCAAATAATGAAAATAGAATGTCGTCGTTGTTGTTGTTGTTCTTAGTAATGGCTGGAAAAGGAACAACGATAACAAGGGTAATAGTAATCCTGACAGTAAAGGTAACAGTAACAGAGACGACAACACTAACACTATCATTAACACTAACAGAAACAGGAAAAGCGACGTTAACCCTAAGGGTTACAGTGTTAGTATCAGCAACAGTATCACTGCATTAACAGCAGCAGTAGTGGGGTGCATGGCAGTACCAGGAGAATAGTACCAGCGTTGTAGAGTTTGTGCGGAAATACCATATTTCCTCTATTAAGTCCCCAATCTCTAATAAGCCCCCAGACTGAGTCCCAAAAAATAAATAAACCCCCGGCCTCTAATGGCGGTTTATTTCTTTTTTGTTTAATAAAAGCCGTATATGTTTCAATGCAGAAATAAGAGTGCTATGCGACAACTTGCGGTTGTATACGTTATACTGAGACACTAATACTCTCGCGTTCCGTTTTTCAGTTTATAAACTGCCTAGTTTCGATAAATTATAGGCCTTAAATTCATTTAAAGCTGCTGAACGTTGTGTTTATTTTCGCTTGGCAGGCTTTTGAAAGTCATTTTGGCTGTCGAGATTATGAATAAAGTAAATTATGAACTTCTAAAGATCAGAAAAATTTATTACGCCCCCAGCCTCTAATACGCCCCCTCCTCCTCTCTAATAAGCCCCCAGTCCAACAGCACTGAAAAAGAATAAGCCCCTAGGGGGTTAATAGAGGAAATACGGTATATATTACTAGCGGCAAAAGTGACATTTCTTGTAGGTTCTAAAATGGACTCTTTGTTCAGGTTGTGTTATCACGTAGCTGGTGCGCTGACCAGACACTGCCCCAAGATCATTTACAGCAAGGTAAGTTACCAACTCAACTTTTGATCCCTTAGGGATGGGCAAAGCAGACTTTTTTATCTCTCGATAGTTTTCACCTAGTGTCTGTAACGTATATTTTCTATCCTCTTTGTGGCACTCACTTTCGATTCTTCTCTTCCCTTCTTTAATCTCCATCTTCGTTCCTCTAAAATCTATTTTCCATTGCTGTCAATCGTTCCAATTATCCGTGCTCTCTTTTTCTAGTCTTTTTCCTATTCTTGTGTTGTTCACTTTGTTTTCTTTTGCTTTATTGTTCTTTATTTGTTTTGTTTACTGGTTCTGTTTAGCTTTAGAAACATTAATGAGCATATTCTTATCCACGTTCATTTCAGACCCAGCCCCACTGTCTCCTCCCTCGTATCTTGGACCAGTTGGTAATTCCTCTGTTGAATAGCAAGAAACCCACCCCCCTCCCCATGGTGCAATGCACCAAGGTATATCTACATCAGGTAAGTAACAAAATATGCTGTTGAGGGGAGAGGGGTAAGGTTGAGCGTTAACAGAATTGTACAACAGGCCAAGAGTTCTGTTTAACTTTTTATGAGCTTAATCTGACATGCGGTGACTTACGGAAATGCTTGTGAAGTTGGTCCAAAGTCTGTGGTTCAGCATCACTTTTAACCTGTACGCGATTTGCTTTTTAGTTGAATACCGTCACAAAAAGACGACTTTTTCAAGTCGTTTGACACTTTTTTTTTTGGGCACTTTACATTTGTAGTTTTGACGTATTTCTGGCGGTAAAAGTATCCTAGCATACTTATAACTAAACAATTCAGATTCATTTGGAGTCGGAAGTTTTTCTTGACAGAAGGGTAAGACAGAAGGAGGCAGTTTCGCCTTCGGGAAGACTACGGCTCGTTCGCTCTATGATTTATTACAAAACTGATATTGAGGAAACTCTCATATCGCATCGCAATACACCACTTCATGATCATAGCTAAGATACGTACTTCAGAAAGTTCCAAAACACTGTAAATATAAATTAAATCTAATTATGACTATTTTCCAAACGCAGACTATTATTTTCCTTCGCTGAGAGAGGAAATTAAGCTGGTCTGCGGAGAGGTCACATTTATCTGGTCATAACTTTATTTCGGTGCATACTGAGAGCTTGTTGTTCTGTTAGTTGTTATTTAGCTTTGCCAGAATACAAAAACATCAACAAAACAAAAAAGTATGACACTTTTAAAAGCAAAGACCATGCTTCTTATCTTTTTTTGTGTTAAATGTGAGAACATAATGCGCTTAGAAATAACCAATGTGTAATATACCTGTTTGTCAGTTTTACTTGTTGGATCAGAAGCTTTAATTCTTGTTTCCCATTTTCAGTTCCTTCAAGGCCTGGCGAGTTTGGATTTCAGGAGGGATGATTTCCTTAGACGAAAAATAAAGCAGATATTTGTCCGATACTTTCACCCCGTTAACCAGGTACCTCTTAAATCTATAAAACAACAAACTGATATCTTTCTTTTCATAGTAATTGTTCTAACATTTAATTTTGTCTGATTTCTTCAAACTGTTTCTTTTGTGGTCATTCTAAAACAAAACAACGTAAGACTTTGACGCAAGTTCGAGCTACTTTAGTATTCATTCTCAGAGTTCTTCCGAAGGAAATGCATCGTACAATGGGACACAAGGACCCCTTAGACCACTTTACATGTAACGCAAACTATTTGCACCCAGATTGTGAAAATTGTAAAAGAAGTACTGAGTATATAAAAGAATGCACTAAATTAAAGTCTTACGTCCACAGAGTTTTCATTTACAGTACAAAACAATACAATGCAATACCGTGTCATACCATACCATGCCATGCTATACCATCCCATACCATCCCGTCCCATCCCATAACCATACAATACCATGCCATCCCGTCCCATACAATACCATAACCATACAGTACCATAACCATGCCATACCATACCATAACCATACAATACCATACCATACCATGCCATGCCATGCCATAGCGCCCCATACCAATCCATACCATACAATACAATACACTACATAAAATTTGTCAACTTTCTCCTGAGGGATTTTCAAAAATTGAGTTATGTTAAGTTTACTTTGTTGTTACTAATTAACTAGAATTTCAAAAGATTGAGAACTTTTGATTTGCTAACCAGGAAAATACTTGTTCTTTGCTAACACAAGTAACTTTAATAATTTGGGAATTTGTTTCTCATTTTAATAATAATAATAATAATAATAATAACAATAATAATAATAATACAGGGCCGTAGCTAGACTCAAAATTTAGGGGGGGGGCATTTGCCCTCCCTGCCTGACGCTAGCTACGGCCCTGTAATAATAATAAATAATAACAAAGTTATTTACTAAAACTGACAATGCAGCCAAAGGGCTGATTTGTGCTTAGTTAACAATTAATGGGAATGAAATTTAAAATATTAAAACTGATATAATGCTTCATTCTCACAAAATGTTTCTATACCCTGAACATAGTTGACAGAACTAACTGGTTGTGAAGTTCAACAAACTTCAAAAAGAGTTGTGAAAGCTGCTTTGTTTTATGTTGAACAAACCGTGACCGTGCACATTGTTTTATTTTACGTGTGAGCCCAAATATTTTTACTGGTTAGTTCTTAATATGCATTTCAATACCTTTTGTGTTTTGTGCACCGTCAAGGCCAACGAACAAAAGAGATAGAGAACAAAAAGATATAACAAAGAAACTGACCGAGTTTCATAACCTGTTCGCTCTATTAACTATGCTGTGAGATACTAGAAACGCAATTCTTCCCACAGAAGTATATGTCAGCATCCCAAACTGGAGGAATTCCTGCCAAACATCCTTTCCTGGTGAGAATCATTTCTTGTTACAGCGTGTGTTTTATGAAAGTTTTGTTTCACGGTTTGATAAGCGCAATTTTTGTACTGTCTGTTAAAATACGTTGAAGAAATCGGAAGATATCAACTAGTACGAATAATCCTCTGCTTTGAACGCTTCAATTATGGAAGGAATGGCTTATGTCTCCCAGGGAATCTCTCTCCCCTTTCTCAAACGTAATTTTTCAAAAAAGATTTTGTTTTTAGCTTTAAAAAAACAGTTTTAATAAAGCAACTGATATCAGTTGCAAATACTTTTTAATCGTGAAGAAATGACAGTTTATTGGAATCCATGTCTTCTAGCACTACTTTTTTTAGTACTTATTTTAAAAGCCCATTCGATCCGTAGAGTCTCAAAACCTCAGAAAGAAGAAAACGAAGTCGAGTGCTTTCAATTTCAATAATAAAACTGAAGGATTGTGACAACCGCGAGCAAAATAATTTGTTGACTACTCAATAATAACTATTCGCTGTGAACCTTCTAACATTTTCATTTGCCTTTCCTGCTCACATTTAGGTCTTCTTGCATTATAAATGTGTTTTAACTTGCATATCCCACAGTTCAGTATAACGCAAAAATCAAAACAATCTTTTCCCTCTTTGTAGGTAGCTCTAAAGGACACTTTTACCCCTAATCCTTCTGCCGAGGCAAGGTGAGTTAACTGTTATTTTCGTTTTGTTTTGATGGTGTAATGAGCAGTTGAGATATAACCATTCTTCATAGGGTCAGACACACAGTCATAGACCTCGTCCATATCACAATGGTTAATTTTTCAGTGGGCTAGGATCGTCACGTCGTGCTTACGATTATTATTATCATTATCACCATTATTATCGTCATCACTATTGTTATGATAATTAGTTATTATTATTATTATTATTTATTATTATTAACATTCCATTCAGAGTACTGAGTTATGTCAGTGGTGAACCAAAGTTTAGGGTGTCAATAAGTGAATGTTCCTTTCTAGTGGTTCTGTCAGTTGGCCAAGTTTTGGATATGTTACTTGACTGAGGGAGTGTTTCTTGGTCTCTAGTGATTTTTTTCAGTTATATACGTAATCACCTGCTGGATGTGTTAAGTAGAGGGTTTTTCTTCCCACTTGGCTCTGTCGGTCGGTAAGAAATAAATAATTCTTCTCTAATATTTTCCCTCTTCCTTTGTAGTGATTTCCGTCAGTTTGTAGTGGAAATAATCCGGGATACATACTTGAATCTTCCGCAACCTCCTGTTAATCTGACACCGGTAAGAAATATATTTTTCGTTCATTTGACAGGAGTATTGTATGAATTTTAAGAACACTTGTACACTGGCGTAATATCACAGTCGTTTGATTTCTGTGGCAGTAATGATAAACAGAGACAGTGACAGTTTCGTGACAGCAATGACAGTCTCGTGACAGCAATGACAGTTTAGTAACAGCAATGACAGTTTTGTGACAGCAACGACAGTTTCGTGACAGCAATAACAGTTTAGTAACAGCAATGGCAGTTTAGTAACAGCAATGGCAGTTTCATGACAACAAGAATAATTTCATGACAGCGATGACAGTGACAGTTTTGTGACAGCAACGACAGTCTAGTGACAGCAATGACAGTGCGAACAACAAAATGTGACAGTGACAGATTTGTGACAGCAATAACAGTGACAGATTTGTGACAGCAATAACAGTGACAGACTTGTTCCAGCAATAACAGTGACAGATTTGTGACAGCAATGACAATGACTTCCTCACTATCCTTGCAGACGTTATTCTTCTTACAACAGTTGTTGAAGAAAACGCAGTCACAGAAACAAAACGCAAGGTAAGAAATATTCTACCATTGACATTTTACAAACTGTTGGAACTCATCGTTTATTTTATTCATTTTAGGACTGGCTATTCACTAAGAGCACCACAAGTTCTTCAAAACCTATTAATATTTGGCTTACCGAAATGTTTATGTATAGTATCAAATGCTCTATGGTTTGGTCGGTTCGGTCACAAGAACGGTTTTCTGGCCAGCAGTTCAGAGCCGTTTAAACTTGCTGAAAACTACTCCCAGGAGGCAGGAAATACTATTTTAGAGCCGATTTCCGGGGGAGCATGCCCCCTAACTCCCCTAGGAAATCTCACTTTCGGCGTGATCCCTACAAATCAACATGAGGTTGTCACAGTTGGGCCCACAATAATTTTACGGCTTGCTACGGCTCTGTATTTTGCTGGTGGTAAACAGTCGTTTCAAACAGGCCATGCTTAGATCTTGTAGTTGGTTTCTTGAGAATGTACATGTAGAATGGTAACACTGTTTCGGCATTGAAAGGATCAAGACGAAACTTTATTTTCTTCTTTTTGACCAAAACAAATTTGGGGAAGTTTTTGACTATAGAAAATGCGCTAATCACAACGCCACAAACGACAACATCGTTATCATTATCAAATCTCCAGCTTCCCCTGATTGGCAGCTCAGTAACCCATTCAATAGCAACTCGATCTCTTAACTGTGATTGACGTTTAGGCATTTGCGTTTCAAATTTCTCTCCTCCAGAGAGGTTTCCTGGGGTTTTTCAAGGGGGAAATTTAGAACTAGCGAGGGCAATAAACATATGTGAAGACTGGGGAAGAGAAAGGTGAGCGCGAGGGGATGATGGGAAAGTCCCCGCGCGCCCACTCCTCTCTTTCTCTCTCTTTAAGTCTCTACGGAGCAGAGAGAGAGACTTCGAATTATATTTCATTTCGATCGTTCTTTCTACAGTGATGCAAAATCATTACATGGAATTATTACTGAAAATAGTGGTTATTGATTCAGTTGTGAATGTATTGCTTTTCAGAAATTCGCGGCTTTTGATATCGCCGATGATGGGTTGTTTGGTGGCCTGCAATAACAGCAACGCTGAACTTCCCAACCTCAGGAGACAAGGTACGTCACATTGGCTCGCCCAGTCAGAGCCAAAAAGATTAACTGTTAAAATTTTTGAAAGTTTCGAAATTACGAAAAATAATTATGCGAAAATTTCAAGTTTAATTTGCTGCAGAAGGCCACAGACGGTCCTTGAATCTGCTTGAAAAGATCAGTCCTGGAAAACCCTTGAAAAATCCTGGAATTTCAAGTCGCGTTATGGGTGGGAACCCTGATGTCGTGTAGGACTGTGGCAGCTGTTGAATCAGAATACTATTACAACAACAATAATAACAACAATAACAACAACAACAACAATAGCAAGCACAACAACAACAATAACAACAACAATAACAACAACAACAACAATAGCAACAACAACAACAATAACAACAACAACAATAAAAACAACAACAGCAACACTTTAAAATATAAACACTGACTCAATCAGAGATGTCGGTACAAAAGGAAAGTCAAAATAATCTGTTGTACAAGAAGAGTATATACAAGGATTTGAAATGCTAATTAGCCTTATATAGTCTAGGATTTTCTTGATAACAATGTAGTAAATGCCAGTAATACCTGTAATCCTATAATTTATTAGCATTAATTTTATTTTTATTGTTAATTGCATTAGTAATGGAAAAAACTGAAGGGATCAAGCTCTTGGAACGTTTGTGAAACTTTTCCATAAGTTTTATAATATAATCTACTAGTTTTAGAAATTGACTAATGTTCACCCAATATTTAGTTACTTGAGCTCTTCTTAGACACGGGGGAGGGGAGGGGGGGGAGGGGATGTGAGAAGTACCCAAATAACATTAAGGGCTGGATACAGAGATTAATAAGGTTTTCTGTAATATAAACTGTGCCTTTCGAGTTATTGTTTTTTTTGTAACAGGCGTGCTATTTCTAATCAAGAGGAATGAGTTTCGAATAAATTCTTTTAGAGCATAGCTGGCAATTTTTCGCGCGCTTTTTCTATGGCGCGAGCGTGCATCTATATCTCGATAGACGCACGCCCGTGCGTCTATATCGTAAACTGAATATGGAAGTAAATCTGGGAAGCTAGCTGGAACAAAAAAAGTGGGTTCAAAAAGGTTTCTAAATGGAAAACGAAATAATTGAAGATGATGATCAAGAAATGGAAGAGGAGCTACCGTACTTTGCTAAGAAAAAGGAAGTACGAAACCATAACTCAATAGACGCACGCTAAGCATGGACCATTTCTTAAACAGAAACGTGTTTGATCCAAACGCCATGGTTATTAACAGGACATCCAACGTTATCACTACTACAGTGTTAATCTGACCGACATTCATCATGTTACTTTTCTAGTCACAGAAATTTTGCAGTTACTGACTGAAAGCTGTAATAAAGTTCCAGAGATGAGTTCAAGGTAAGCCTTATAGCTTGTACTTTCTACAGCACAGCTTGCTTTGCTCCAGAGACCTTGAGTCTACTTTTTTGTTTGCTTAACGCTGACCGCAGTTTGAGGTTTGCCCTCAGGTGTAAAGAGCAGTCTGTCCATTTAGATAGAACTAAGTAATCTGCAGCAGTGTTGTGTTAAGGCCCTGTCACACGCAACGTTTTTGTCCTACGATTACCTACGATACGCTACGTCACGGCTTACGATTTCGAAGAAAATCGAAGAAAATTATAGCGTTGGATATCGCAGAACAAATACCGTCACACGCTACGTTTTTGTCGTAAAACTTTCCACGATCAGAGTACCATATCATTAAATCTAACGCATGTAATGGCGGTCATTGAGGATGATACTGTACATATTTTGTGTTTGATTGCTCTGTTGATTATTCGCAAGCATGGAAAGCACACGGAGAAGACCCGGAAGGGTAAAGGTTTCCTCGGTCCACTTAATCTTATTTTTTAATTTAAACCATTTTCACTGCCAGTAGACCACTTTCATAATACGCCGCAGTGACCATGAACAAAAACTTTAAGTCGAGGCTAGAAAGGCCGAAATACAACAAATGTATGACAACTTGGAACTTGACCTCGATTTGAAGTTTTTGTTTATGGCCACTGGGGCATATTATGAAAGTGGTCTATACAAGTCGATACAATATAATAACTTGAACAACGTTTTTCTGTCCACTCGCACATGCGCACACTTTGCAACAATCTTTAAATTGGCTTTAAATTGTTCCTGTCATGACAACAGATCTAAAGACTGATTCATGATTATGGTGTACCTTCAACGAGCCAAAAAATAGAAATAAAGTTCTTTTGTTTCGCCATCTGATGTGCTTCATGGTTCATGAGGGTGTAAAACATATCCATAGTCGGTCTATCCCCTGTTATTTAGAGGCTGAACTATACTCGATATAGGGCGCGCACATGCAGGGAATCCAAGTAATATTTCGTCTATGTATACTTTCAATGGCAATATCTTTGTTAACCGGCTTGTCTTGCGTTGTGTTGTTTTGTGCGGGAAAACTATAACTGCTACACTCAAGGAGGGTGTAAATTGACAACAGAAATGCTCGCAGTAGAGAAGAAAACTGAAAATAACCGAATCGTGTACATTCTAAAGCAATTAATTTTGTTCTATAGGAGTAGTACATGGGAGGCATTATGAGCTGGATTTTTATTTTTCCCCTAGGCTTCAGCGGAATAATTTAAGATTTTTATTTTCCCCTAGGCTTCAGTGGAATAATTTAAGAATTTT
>JAOEHT020280964.1:0-10400 GCA_025448195.2 Parazoanthus atlanticus
AATAGATATTTTTACAAAGAAATGTAAATGCAAATTCTCTTAACCTTTGAACAACTCCCACTGAATTGTATGCTGTAATTTTCCTTGCGAACTCACTTCCCACTTCGACTGACGAGTGCAGGGTTGTACCCCGCACGAAACAGCGTTGTCTGCGAATAAAACATGGGAAACTAATCCATTTTCGCCTGTATTATACTCCAGCTCTGCTTTTACAAGCATCGAGCACTCTTGCTCACGGATTCAACCAGTTTCTATATAATATATATATATAGTGAAGTCGGACGAAGAAGTCAAGATTGAAAAAACACTCGAGCACTCTATACTTCCGATGAAGCAGTCACTACTAGTCCTGATTGCATATATGTAACTAGACTAGAATATTAGAGGTACTGCTGAAGACTGAAATAAAAGTCGAAAGCTTTACCAAATGCTACATGCCTTGAAAATGTTTTGTCCATAATTTTTTAAAAGCATTAATGATATATAAGGCAGATTAATGAACATAAATCAAACTTTTGCCAATCTGTTTTTGTAAAGGAATCCGTGTGGGCGTGAGAAACAAACGCCCAATAGATCTCGAACTATCTGTTGCTATGCAACAACTCGAATAGACTCTCATGACACAAATAATTAAAACAAAGGCCTTTTCACTGAAAAACTAACTGCCAAACTAACAGAGCTTTCATATTACAATTGCTTTTTTATCGCGCATACCGTTGTACAAGGTTGGTTGGATGCTTATGTTTTTATTTTAGTTCGAAAATAATTTAAAAGTTGATTTGGGTGATAAAACTAAAACGATATGTAACTATCACGATATCAAATTCAAATGTCGTTTTTACAGCAATGAAAGTTTTCAATCGTGCATGAAGGGATCGTTAATGAAAGCCTCTATTGTTATAGAACTAAGAAAATGGAATGAATACAGTGAAAAGTAATCAGTTCATCAAAGCAAATTAATGCCACTGAATTCCTGTAATGGTATTTTTGCGTTGCAGATCACGTCCACTGGATGAAAACAAAGTTGCTGTTGTTGAAAATACATTTCAATGGCTTTCTAACCAATCAAATTTTGTTCTTCCTGAAATAAATTTTAAGGATTTTTTGTAGTGAACATGGAATTGCATTTATAGCCAAAAAAGATGGTTTAACGACTGCTTGAAATTCTATTAGGACTATCAAATGCATGATGTTTAGTTTATGGCAAAACTGTCTGAATTTAAGACATATTTAATTACGTATTGCAAGTTGATGGATTGTTTTGAAACCTAAGATTGTGAACGAAAGATTAAATAAGGATGTGTCGTACTGATAGTATCCCGGAAAAGGAATCGAATTTAAAAACATAAACATGAACAAGAGTGCTGCCGCACCCGCCATGTAACAACTTTGCGGGTCCCTGACCACCTGCGCAGGCTATATCATCTGCCATCTACGCGCCCTCTTAGACATTTCAAGCGAAATTTATTTAAGAATTTAAGAATTAAACAAAAGAGTAGTATGCTTCTCAGTTCGCAACATACAAAACAAGCCGTATACTAATCCTTAATTCGCATACAAGGAGTTGAGAAACCTATCTTTGACGGAGAAATATTTAATTTTATTGTACGATATAAACTAGAGTGTTTTACAAGGATTTCGGCCACGGAGAAAAATCATATCTAAACACACCCAAAGATGCGATAATTTTACTTGCCGGTGTTAACATCAACAAAGTCAATCTAATTATTATAAGTTGAGAGCTTTCTTTATTAAGCCAGAATAAATCGTTACACTTGTCCGAAAAAAATGGTTTTTACGCCCTGAGAACCCACATCTCCTTGGTCGCTAGTCAGGCGTGCTATCCACTGAACCATCAGGACTCACCATGCTGGCAACACAGCGAGCTAACGAGGTGAATTGAATAGCCGCGAGTTTCCCGCGGGCCCAAATTTTTTCTTCATTCGAGTGTATCGTTTGGTCCACAAATCAGCTTCCCATTTATTATAGCGTCAGTTCTTCTAGCAGACCCAGCTTGGATATATGGATTTATCTTCTTGTGTTCAAATTCGATATCTCACTCGTTCGCTGCGTTCACTTTTGAGATATCGGTTTGAACACTCGAAGATAAATTCTATATCCCCGCGAGTTCGCGTATTATTCCCTATATATGTAAGCCAGGCACGTGCATATTTGAATTGTACAGAAGACAACAAATCGTTTCTCAAAAGTAAATATTAAAACAGCAACTGATCATCAGTGGGATTCCTAAAATGTGTGCAATTCTACAATTGGTTTTGGCTCCATTAAATTCCATTAGACAAGAGGAACGAGCTGGCGAGCGCATGCCGACATTAAAAAAAGAACTTACTTAAGAACGTTTAAGCATTTTAGTGTGTAGGGACTGTAACCTTTTTAAACGGTAGGGGTTAAGTCTTGATTGGGACGAAAGTTCTGTTCCCTTCCCCTGTCAAACCCAATTTATTTTGATTACTCACCTTTCCTTTGTAATTTATGCGACAAATTAAATAAACTAAACTAATAAGGAACGCATTTAGCCGGTGTAGCTACGTACGCATGCACTTGATGAGATAGGACCTGTCCGCCCTCTTGAAACAGGGCACTAGTGCCTATATATGTTATCAATTTACCTTTTCAATATACATATATATATGCACACTCAATGGAGTTTCCTAAAGAGTTATGCAAATATAAATAGCCATGGCTCCGATTGTAATTTTACAAATAGCTTCATCTCAGTTATTTATTCTTAGATCTAAAGCATTTGATTCGTCTTAAAATCATGAAGCTAGATAATCTTGATTGGTCGCAAGTTTTCAATTAACAAGAAAATTTAAGCACCAAGTGACTCAGCACTTGTGTCCAGCTAATCTTAAGAGCACAGCCGTATATTAAGTGTTTGATTTTTTGTGAAGCTTCCAATGTTAGGATGCGTTTCGATTGACTCTATTCCAGAATATGTAACATTTGACATTTTCTAAGTACCCAATCGCAGCAGTAAACAATCTAACGATTATCCGAATTTAGATATTAGAATGAGCTTAAAATAACTGACAATTTGTTTCGTATATTTCGAAGGAGGCATTCTGCTTGTTTGAAGGGAGCAAAATTTATATTCCACATATTTCCATTCAGAAATTTTATGCGGTAAATCGAACGCAATCCTAGCAGCGTTCTTTAACTGCAGATTTCTAACTATAACGACAAAGAGATTGCCTTATCTTAATATTACTTTGCTTTTTCCCCTACTGATCTTTTAGTTTGTATACACGGCTGGTTGGTTTGATTAATTAATGAGTCAACTTAAGAATAGTTCTAGCACATTAAATGCGTTGTTTTTGAGCGCCCAATACTTAATGACCAAAAAAACCAATGATACCTGCAAGAGCCAGTAAAGACTTACCTAAAACGCATTCCACGAACCCGACTTCCCTTGACAGCAATATTCCTATAACCGCCACAAGCTTTGGACACAACATTTTTATTTTGGGGATTCCATTATCGATTGTTGAATTTCTTTAGTTTCGTTTTACTTTTCTGTCGTCCCTGAATGTACACATGCGCAGAGAAACATAACTTCCACACGTTCCATTCAAAAGAAATATCATAACAATAGAAGACGCTATGAAATTACAATAAGAACATTAACAACGGAAATATATATTATTAACAGGTTTAAAATAGCGTTGAGAATCAAATCTAGACAATCGCAAAAGAGCTACACTACAATTCATAAACTGATTTTTTTGTGCGCTTGATATAAGCTGGGACGTCGTATGAACGTGAAGATAAAGTTAACATATACACCTAAGTCAAAAAAGGTTGCCTTGTAAAAACATGAATTTTATTGATATTCTGAGAAACCATGTGAGAACAATGACGTGCTCATTTTAATGTTAAAACAGCTATTGTTCATACTGAACACCGATGCATCCCGTGTATTGTGTTTTGCGTACTTAAAATTCCTCTTGCATCATTTTCAGTATAAGCCAGTGGACATATTACCCCCGGGTGTTGGACAAAACAAAATTGTTAGCTTTTTAAAAAGTTTTAAGAATGTTCTTGAGAACTAACTCAAATAAAATTGTGTTAAACATATTAAAATTATGCTTTTGAACAGTTAAAAACAATTTTTTACAATCAATATAGGATCAAAAATGTTACCCTTCCGCGTATGTTTAGCGATGAATTTAGCTGATAAAAGAATGTGGGAATTGGCAACAAGAAAACCTGAAGAATGGTACTTTGATGTTTTGGGAATTTGATCGCATGGAAAAGAAAAACAAACTTATGAAACGTTTGAAGTTTTTCAACTCCTTGTATCCAAATATTTATTTGCTGGATAACTTGCAAGAGTGACTTGCCCGCCATTTTTTGGATACGCTTGTTCGCATAATAAATAGTTTAAGTGTTTCTGTACTCTTTGTCAAACCGACATACAAGCATTAGTATCTCGTATTTGGCTCTTGCCCCAAAGTGCACTAGCTCTAAGAAGTTAGAGTTTTGTGTGCAGTTAAGCGCTTAGAAATTCACTGATAAACTCATTTTTTGGACAAATGAGATCTTTATATTAATCTTTAATTATGTACTCCCACCAAAGCAGCATTCCACTATACTAGGAGGGGCGGTATAGCACAAATACAAATTACAATCGTAGAAAGAATAATAATAATATAAAAACGTCAACAGCAATCTCTGGATGTAGAAGAAATGGAATGAAATTAAAATAGTCCAATTGTGACTTAAACGGAATGATATAAAAAACACAGGATAAGAAGCATTTATTTGAACGCGGGCACTCCGTTAGCGAATTGATTAGTTGAGATTAATGACAAACTGAAAAGGCCAAACCGTATTCCCAGGGCAGAAATTCTAAAAGAAAAGGCAAGAGAGTCCGTTTGCTACTTCGTACAATACAGCCCTACTAAATTTAAACGGTTTCCGAAACAAAACCACATGCGCATCCTTTAGAGTTCATAATATGTCATGATTTTTGTAATATTTCATGATTTTGTAAAGCGCTTTGGAGTTTTTAGAAAAGAGCGCTCTATAAATGAATAGCTTAGATTAGAGATTCGATAACACAACGTCTAAAAGAAGTTTATCAATAAACTGCCTATGGCAGCGTTTCGTAAATCTAAGAGTTTAAAGCAATATTTAGTCAGAGCAAAGTTACACTATCGTGCAGAATCACCATTGTTTCTCCGAAATCCCCAGGGTGTCTTTAAAAGTTACACACAAGAAATTGAAAGCGCAAGGGTAGCACTGAACATGCAAGTATAATCGATCAACTTTTTGCACGATTCGATAAAGTAAGAGGGTATGTTTGGTTTGTTTCAACCTTCATTCTCAACTATGCATGACTGAACCAAACTCGTTGTGATATTTTCACTAATCGCAAGGTAAACTCTTCGATTATATATAATAATTAGCTACCTTTAAATGCGATTTTGGATACTGAATCAAACAAGTAAATGCTTTTAAGACTATTAAAAAATCTATTAGTGTTTAATAAGCTAGAGTTTATTTTCGTAATTTCGATATATTTTTTACTTAGTATAGAAATTGATTGATTGCTAATAGCATTTCTTATTTCTTTTTGTAGTCATAGAAAATCTATTTTGAAATTATGGCAGGGCCTCTAGGGAGAATAGTTTGTGCTAACTGAGTGTCACTGCCGAATAAATAAAGCTTTTTTCTTTTCTTTCCATGTTCCGCCCACCTCCTTCTAATGAAGATGCTTGTGAGCTTTGTGCACTACATGTACAGGTGCTAATGTTAGAATTAGATTTTAAAACACGTAGTGCTTTGCAAGTGATTTAATTAAATTAATCAGCAAGAGTAAATATTTCAAAGACTAACCTAAAAATGAACGAACGAAGTGAGTTCAATTTGTGGTCTTTGAAATATTTACAAGTTTAATTATATTAATCAGCACGAGTAAATATTTCAAAGACTAACCTAAAAATGAACGAACGAAGTGAGTTCAATTTGTGGTCTTTGAAATATTTACGAGTGATGATTATTACCGAAGTGCACGAACAAACCATTCGATTACTTGTTAATAATATGCATTCATGAAAGAAATAAAGTATGTGAACCGTCGCGTAAAACTCCTCGAGCACTGCGTTCAGCTCTTCAGCCTGTTTGTAACTTTCAATGTTGTCATCATGCTCTGACTGATTTGCGCAAGATTCCCACACTTTGAGCCAGTTGTTTGTACTTATCACTGTGTTCTTATTGGGTGCTTTGTCTTTCAAAGTTTGAATTAGGTCTTCGTTGCACTCGGTAAACCTGACCGCCATATTTTGTTTGTTTACAACCAGTGCAAATTACATGTTATTGCACTGTTTTGATTTGTAACTGCACTGTTTGGGATTAACAGAGGGGCTAAATGCGTCTAGGCTTGGCGCCCGAACAACTGAATCACGCAGCCTGTTCCATTCTCGGGGAAAACGAGTACTTGTGGTAGTTGGTGCGTGACGAGGGTACTTCACAAGCAGGTCTTCTGTACAACACCCTAAGATCCTGTTTGCGCATGTCCACCAGATCAGTATGGATCTTATACATCATAGTGAGCCTCCGGGCTCGTCTTTTTGTTTGGAGAGACTCCCAGTCAAGCTTATTATCATCATTATTATCATTTATATCATTAGTAGTAGTAGTTGATAAAGATATTGATATAAATATTAATATTAATATCATAAAGGGGTTGGAAAGTGGAGCGATTTGGGACATTTGCTCACTCCTTCCAGCCCAAAAGACTGGGTGGTTTAGCCGGCAAATGTGTCCAATTTTTGTAGTGTACAGCTGTAGATTATCAAAATACTATGCTGCTCTTGATCGAGTTTAACAAATTTACGTAGTTTCGCGCTTTGCTGGTTTCCTTTGCTTTAACTGAGGTGTACGGGGCAGTGGATGGCGTGCGGCGTAAATTACGGGGTTCCCATAATCTTCTTCGTGCTTGGTGTTGCCCTCTTTTCTGAAACAGCTGCAACACTTTCACCAGAAATTTAATTCAATATTTGTATACAAAATGCTAAAAACTTTGAGTGTATAAAACAAACGTTTTCGACCATTTGGTTATCATCAGGTTGATGGTGACCCAGTGGTTGAAACGTTTGTTTTACAAACTTAAGTTTTTTATAACATATTATTACCGTTATACATACAGTTTTTACCCTGACGAACTATGTCAAAATTAAATCAAACAGATAAAGAAGTTACAAAAGTCGAATGTACCAAACCTTGAATAATTTTGTCACACAGGAATCTTTCACAGTAGATCACAGTAGATCTTTAGTATAGTAGTTTTAGTTGTAAAACGTCGAAGTGTGCACCCTGCTTACGCCAGAGGCGATACTCGCGCCCCTGTGCTCAATCGAACATTCAAATACAGCTATTTTAAAAAAAACGTTGACATTTGCAAAGGGTAAAACCACACACGAAAGGAATTATGGGAGACTTTTATTTTATCCAGCGCGCGTGCCATCCATTGACCTGAATACGAACCAAAGGAAACCAGCAAAGCACAAAACTAAGTAATTTTGATAAATTAGACCAATACCAGCTCAGCCATTGGAGAAATTAGAGGTCCCATCATGCTTTGTGATCTGGCTATATAGCGTATTGCGCGTTTCACAAGTCAACCTCTTTTGAAATAGCTGTATACAGTTATCGCAAAAAAGGTTGACTTGTAAAAGCGCAAACCCAGACCTCAATGTAAAATGGAAGCTCTAATTGTTTAAATTGCTAAGCTGGTATTGAACACTTCGGAAAATCTTCGGAATTCTTCGGAAAGTGTTTAAAATGTTCGGAAAGATTTTTGAGGGATTTCGAAATATTTTTGAAAATCTTCGGAAATGATCTGGAATTTTGAAAAGCTAGGTATTTTTTTGTAGCTGTGTTATTAACAGAAAACACCACTCAAAGAATTAATGAAAAATACAACTTGTATTTGACGAAAGTGACAGATACTACTCGTGCTTCGCACTAGTAATATTATGCCACTTTCACCAAATACTAGTGGTATTTTTCATTATTCGTCTCGAACGCTGGTTTTTCCTATACAAATCTTAGCATGGACGTACGATTGCTTTCGTTTGCAGCCAAAGGCTACTCGCGATCGACCTCAATTCGGCTTCGCTGTTTATATATTTAAACGATCGCGCGAGTATTATCTTTGGTACCCAGTGTACGAAGCTTGTGTTGTTAAATCTAATTAAAGTGCGGTGCAAAAAATAGGAAAGCTTACAAAATAATGTGGCCATCAAGGTCACCACGCATAGTTTAAGCAAGAAAATGGTGTTTCTTGGAAACAATCAGTAAAAATATGAATAGGTTTGTCCAATAATTTTGTATTGTATCGTGTTTTCAATTAATGTACGTAATTGCTCTCTGTAACCATAGCAACACAAGATCCGCGTTTAGGCACCTTTTAAAGCATTGGATGGTTGAGGAGTTGGGACTTTGGCCTGAGTGGCGAAGTCATAATTTCTTGAAGCAAGGTAGAAATCATTCCAAATTGGCTTCTAAAGAAACAAAATCAATGTGATGATACTGGGTTGTGAGAATTATTGGATATATTTATGGATTAAGGATTAAAACGGGTTGGAGGTAAGATTTTCGTTGAAATAACTTGAATTAACCTGAATCATATTATTAAAACTTGAACATCAAATTTATAACGTTCCTATTTTGTATAAATTCTAAAGTAGTACTCGGAATATTAGAAAAATAGTTCTTAAAAGTACAGTTATTTAACATTGTTAGTTTACATTTTAAACTGATGTGTTACTCTTAAGAGTAAGGTGCATCATGTTCGTCTTACAGTAGCCAGGTCTCGGATAGACTGTAGTCTTACTGGAAAGGCTGTTTTTCACTTGTTAATCACACGCACATCGCTAAATATGAGATAAGCAATAAGCATTGAGAACAGCACGAAAAGAACACAACTGCAGCATTAAGCACAACTACAAGAAAGGAAAACTTCTGGAAGACATAAGCACAAACATGGTGGTAGAAACAATCCTAGTCTGCCATCACTTTTGAGCTTGCGCATTTAAGATACCAATTTTATTCTTTTCGCCAGACAAAACCAGCTTTAAAGTCCCGTTTGTGACTTGCGATATATGACATATGTACTATCAGGGTTTTAGTGTAATTTTTGCCCTTTTACTGAAGTCGAATCTACATCTAATTTTTCCGTTTGCTTGTTTGTTTGCTCATGTTTTCACTAGACTGATGGTTGATTAACCCTTAAAAACCCAGGGCTGGTTCTCGAGATGTTAAAGAAATGCTATGCAATAACAGAGGGAGTGTGTTTTAGCTCTATATTAGATTAGAAAATGAAACAGCGCAAAAATTGAATTTTCAGACTTTAAAGTGAAATCTTGAGTTGTTCCTGTGATTATGGTGGAAAAGAAAAAGCAAGTGGTTATAGCTATAACATTAACTGCTTCAATTCGTTTAGAAAATCTGGACATTTTCAAACTGTGTCAAGCTTGTATTAAAGACTGTTTTAACAGTTTATAGTAAGATTAAAATCTTAGCATAAACTGTATCTTCGATTTTGTGCTGAGATGAAAAAGCTTATTATGGATTTAATACCCTGGCAGTTATTGTCAATTTTAGAAAACGTCGTGCACTGTATGATAATGACAAGATTAAAAACATTTTAGCAGTTATCAATTTACTTTTAAAAGGTTTAGTTGGCAACGTTTTAATACTTTCTTCGAAAAAAGCAGCTGTTTAATTGTTATACGGAAAAATATTTAATTTTGCAACTAAAATCTAATTCTCACTAAGCGTCTCAGTGATTGAATAACTACTGTTTATTCCTGTGGCGTTTCAGTTTTCAGGAACAAGACTCAGGATATATAGACGTCTTTTGAACGCCACGATTTATGAAGCCAACCATCAAAGCTTCAAAAAGTCGGCAGAAGCTGGTATGCCAAATCAGACGAAAGGCTCTAAATCGCACTCAAAAAAGTTCCACAAACATATAGTTTTGTAAATTCAATTTTAGCGGTATACTCAGTGACGCTTCAGGCCTTGAATACAATCTAAGCAATACTATTAATTTTGTCAGTTTTTTGTTGTTACGTTTTTTGTCGTTAAGTATTAAGTTTGCATAAGATGAACAATCTTTTGAGTGGCTCGATTGCAGCTGTAAATTCATTGTCAACCTAGAGTAATTATTTTACTCAGAAGTAAGGGAGTTTTTATAATAATTCTATGCGTCATTATGAGCCTTCAGCTTTTTCCTGTTCTCAAGCAATGTTGACATCGATAGGACAACATGGGATGTTTACTAAAGCCGGCTCCACACGAGCAAGTTTTACTTGACAAGTTTTCCTTGACAAGTTTTATTTGCTCGTGTATAAGGTGAAATTTGGCAA
>JAOEHT020281065.1:0-10400 GCA_025448195.2 Parazoanthus atlanticus
TTTATAAGCAATGTCACTCACGAATCGAATCACTGATTGGCTCAGAGAATATCCGATCAGACAAAACAACACTATTGCATCAACTTTGAGCAGCTGAACACACACATTAGCATATCTAAGGGATGTAACTACAAACGAAGAATTTTATGCAGATTATAAGGAAAAAGAACACCGCCTTCTATTCATACTCAGAAAGCACATATATATCACATATATGAGACTTTGAAAAATTGTTGAAAGTTTTTCTAAGATTCTTCTAGCAGCTTGAGCTAGGAGCTGCAGTCAGTTCCATTTTTTCTTTTCATGATCGTAGCCTTTGCTAATCCTTTGAAATTAGACAACGAATTATTTTCTGGTATCGGACACTTTGAGAGCTGAGGTCGGTAGATGTTGCCGCAAATCGCAAATGTACACGCGAGCATATCGCGCAGACAAGTTGCAATAACAACTTTGCAAGCGTGAGTTGTAGCAAGAGACAAACGCCGACAAATTTCCATGAGTCACCTTAAAATCCCGTTTTTAAAGCTAAAGTAAGCAATCTGTAACGTTTTTTTGGACGAAAAGTGAAATCACACAATTACCCTTTCACTGTCAACGAACGGAAACACAAGATAAGAATATTTGTGTGTTAAAACCCTTGCCAGGGTCGGATCCAGAAATTTTCGGGAAAGATGGGGGGAGGGGCGAAAATGGTATCTTTGCTCCAAAAGGCGTTTTCTTTAGTGTTTTTCTTAAGAACTGTTAACAAAATTGCCGACGAAAAGGGGACCCGAGCCATATCGGCCCCTTCTTGCTCTTGTAATTCACTTTTTTCAGTTCTACGTGTCTACCGCACGAGAATATCGCAAAATGTTTCTCAAGCGCCTCTTGAAGATAATTGCTTCTTTGGCGCTGTATCCCAGACAGGAAAGAGAGGGGCAACTGATTGAGTATGGTGCTCGCGAACAACTGCTCGATATTGACCAAATTGATTCGTATCGACGCCTTAATTAGCTCAAATTACTGAATGATATGTAGCTTTTTGCAGTCGGAATCGAACTTGTTGTTTTCATGAATCTAATATTTAAATTAGTCAATGAGTCAACTTTCACAATTTCTATCTTTTTTGTTGTGCCGTGATTCAGATAAAGGACCAGTGATACGAAAACGCATTTCTATTAGACATCAGAAGTTTTAACTGCATCAGCAGCACCGTAACCCCAACTCTAATCCTAACCCTAACCCTTACGATCAAGTCAGTGAGTAACAAGCAATAAATCATGTAAACTGTGGGTTTGAATCTAACTCCAACCTTGGTACATGGTCAACCTTAACCCTCCCCCCTTCCCTATGAGTGGGGGAAGAGTACTCCTCAAATATTTTGGTGGGGGTGTACGGCGCGCTTCGGTAAACTCTTACCCGTTTTCAGATCAAGTTATGCGAATTTCCCTACTCAACTTCAGAACTAATGTTAAAATTGATACCCGTTTTTCAGGCCTGCAAAACGTCGAATGGCACTTCCCCATAGTTTCGCCCCAAAACGATACCCAATTTAGACTAGAACATCAAACTTTATATCCAATGTCAAGCCAAAATGGCTGAAAAACCTACCCTTTGGTGCCTCACATACCTATATAGTTCATGTGATGGAATACCCCCCCCCGGACCCTAACCCTTTTTTATCGACGCGTTGACTCATTTGACTCATAAATTAAAAACAACGGTCTCCTTGCATGCGGTTGGTGTCTTGAAATAGAGAAAAGTTCGACGAATGTCGACAACTCAATCTCCTGTCGTTGGATATCTGCAGCAATCCAAATACCGTAAATTTCTGAATATAAGCCCATGGGTTTGTAGCTTTCAAATCACTTCTTAATGGGCTTATATTCGAAGGGGGTATATTCGGAGGGAATTTTGCGTTTCAAAATCTTTAACTTTAAAATGACAGTAGACACACGTTAACACGTTAAATAGTCATTTCAATTGTCTTCAAAGACTCTGAAATACTGGCAAAAATCTAGTTAACCGTATTTGAACGAAACAACAGCTGCAAAGTCACATTGGTTTACGTTTATTTCAAGATAATTTACTAGGCTCCCTCCAATATTAGCCCATGGGCTTATATTCGGGGGGGGGGCATATAATCGGAAGGAATTTTGGGGGCTTATATTCGGAAATTTACGGTACTATTGCAAATGAATTTAAGACACCGACTAAACTAGTTTGTTTGTTCTAAGTAAATAAAAGAAATTGTTCTTGTGGCAGTTTATAAAAACTATAGTTTTCAAGTGCAAAACCCTCATTGGTTCGACAAGCAAATGACTTCGTATTAGATAGTCTGCAAATCAAAAAGTGTTCTCCGTTGAAATTTATTTTCGCACGCGTCGACTCAAACGAGGTCAAGCGAGACCCGCAGAATGGAGAATTTAAGATTAACAGACCTGATGCGATAGGCTATTATTCTGCAGGCGAGTACAGAACGAGAAGAGAACTTATCTCAGAAGTGCAATCATCGTGTGGGTCTAAACTTTCGTTTCGTGCCCTTGGCCTTACTTCGTTGTTTTCTCTCGCTTTCCGGCCCTTTGGGTAAGTCACACGTTTTCAATCCTGGCACAAAAAAAAAATAGAAAGTTAGTCGTTTGCAGACAACCTATGGCTTATAGCCATCTAGCGGTTCTGGTTGAGGTTTCCATTGTTAAAACCACATTTACTCGCTGTTTATCTGCTGTAAAATTGTGGGAGCTTTGGCAATGACCGCCTCAGTACAATACGGATTGGGAGCGGAAAACCTGTCACGTTCGTTCAAGTGCCTCTGACATAGTGCTATATTAGCTAACTACAGCCTTTTGTAATATTTGCGTGTGCATGAAAGGTTGTTGTGATTCTTTATGATAGCCATCATGAATTCGCTTAAGTGCATGAAAGATTCAACAATTAACGATTTCGACAGCTAGGGATCTTGAATTCTGAAATGTTCACAAAACTTGGCTAATGTTCAAATTCGCTTGTTCAAAATCGCTAGTTTTCATAATTTAATGCTCAAATGCGCATGCTCACAAAAAACAACAATGTGCTTGCACCGTTCGATACCCCTACAGCTACTATTAATAAGAGAATCGTGTAGATGTGTGCTTTATAATAATTTTAAGATAGTATTTAGAATTTTCGATACTTGTAAAATATTAAGTGTAGTGCATCATGGAAGTTGGAAACGTCAAAAAGCAGTAACTCTAACTTATTCTTTTCTCATAAAAATAAAAACAGAGAACGTGCTTGCTCCTATTAAATATAGTAAATCTTGGAAAACCATTTGAGACGGAAGGGAGCCGGAA
This sequence comes from Parazoanthus atlanticus, assembly GCA_025448195.2. NCBI lineage: Eukaryota > Metazoa > Cnidaria > Anthozoa > Zoantharia > Parazoanthidae > Parazoanthus > Parazoanthus atlanticus. The sequence goes on from JAOEHT020281065.1 coordinate 3,312, forward strand.
AGCTTAATATTGTTTTGAGGCACAGAGCACGTTTGAAAACACGCAAACAAACAAGTTATATGATGTTTCCTCCTCCTCGAGATACCTAATGAAAGACTGTTATATTGAAATAGTATAGTTGTCGCCAATATACATGATAGGCTCATCAACAAACAATACCCAATTGTTGAATTGCATAGATAAGTTTGCCATCTTCTAAACATACATGAGAGATCCTTTTCTAGCTCTTTAGCAGGTTCATTGTCGAACAGCGCAGTTATAGAGCGTGCAACTATTTATGAAGCTGGTATCAACCACAATATTTACAGATTAAGAAGGTGAGTAAAAACTGAAGAGAACTAAGTTCCCAAATCTTAAAGCTAAGTCGCATTAGTTCACTGCGGATATATATACTATTTCGTTCTATGTCATCTATTATGCCTACTCCGGGTCCTAAGACCGCCGTAATCTTGAGCAATCTTGGGCGATCTTAGGCGATCTTAGAAAATTTAGCCATATTTAACGGAAACATTTTGAGTGATCTTGGGCGATCTTGGGCAGTCTTAGGCGATCTTAGAAAATTAGTCTTATTGGCGCAAAGATCTTGGGCGATCTTGGTCGATCTTAGAATCCGGAGTAGGCCTTCTATTAGCCCATCCTAGGCCTCACTTCAGTACTTTTATCGGTCTCTCGTCAATACGGGTCGCCACAGTACGGTCGGTCGGTCAGCAAAAAAAGAAAGCTAGGAAAAGATGACCAGCAATAGTATAGGTCTTAAATATTCAAAGAAACGAAATTGGCACGTTAAGTACAGACTTGTCAAGAGATGGATCAGTAGTTGTTGTTTGTGCATGAAAGATCTTGTAACTAAAGCACTCTATTTCCATTTTGGTCATGCTGTTAGCCGGACCCAACAACCTTTTTGCACGAACATTTCAGTAAAAACTTCAGTTTATACAACCATTCAGATAAACTCGATTGACATTCATAGGGTTGAAATGAACCATTCAATAGGGAGATCTTTTGTCAAGATAATGGGTGTATTTTGTAAACTTTGAACATGCACAATATCGGTCAGCGGCTCGCGCTACTTTGATGATAGACTGAATACGGCAAGAACGCGAGTTTTCCGAAATAACTTTCAATCGTTTGTGCATGGACAATGAACAAAGTTTGCAAGCCGTGTTCTAAACAGTACACACGACCGATCTTTCAATCTAAACTGACAGTTTCAGCTGTGTTGAACTGTAACGTTTCTTAGAACAAGTCTTCTGTCTTGTCGTTATATGAATTCACTCATGGATATTCTCGGTTGTGTGTGAGTGACTGATTAAAAATGGGTAGCTGGGTCAAGCACCTTACTTAATTACTCCTTTCAGCCCCAAACACGCCATATGACGTATTGCTAAATTCTCCTAAACTGTCTCTATAGTTTCCTTGTAAATATAAGCAGGTTGTGAAAACTTTGCTTTTCATCTTAGATAGTTTGCTGTGCGTGTATGATCAATTGTTTTATTCTCATAACCAAACCTATTTTTTGTGGATAATGTAAGGAGAAGATACATGCTGATAAACTGGCTAGGGCTGAAAGGGTTAAACTGCTCAGCCTTAAAAAAGGATTCTCAGCAGGAAAAACGCAGCTTGCTGTCAAATAAGACTTTAACATGGCCTTGGTACAATCCGCATTTGCAGTTAACCGAATATCGATACTTAAGGTAAGGTAAAATTTCGCTTTAGTAACATGACGTTTTTACAAAAAATCTATATACTTCCTTATAAATTAGACTATATATCTGACCAGGAGCCCATGACCATAGAAGCGTCCGCATTTATTCATTTGTCGCATTAACCAGTCAGTGTTTATTTTGTTGTTACATCCGTATATAGGATTATAGCTAAGTTCACTAAAACGCATGATGAATAATTTACCCAGCTAACAGAGCCTAACTGTTTTCCCGCTCGATCAACGCGAAAAATAGGCTCTGCCGAAATTCTGTTGAACATGATACGAGCCCACTATTCCTTGAAACTGGTTTAAAACCTGTTTGATTATGGCGTGATCTCTTACATGATTCCGCAAGTCTTGAACATGCTCAATAGAAAAAACGATACGATTGCGGCAGAGCCTATCCTTTGCATTGGTCGAGTGGGTAAAAATAGGCTCTGTTAGTATTATAAACGTTACAAATCTCAGACTCGAGATATTTTCCCTGCAAGTTTTCTCACCCTTCAAAGAGTTCCATAATTGTGAAACTGAAAATGAAGACACAGCTTCGAACCGAACAAGTGTAACATCACAAATAGCGAACCTAGAAGCCAGCTTAGAGAAGAACAGAAAAGATGAGAACCAAAAATGGTTTGAAATTCAAATTAAAAGGAAGCTAATATAAAATTAAACTTGAAAATACTTTAATAACTGAATTTGTCGAATGCTGTGTCACGGAGATGAATGAAGTTGGACGTTCCTTCTCATGACTACTCATCATTGTTTCTCGATCGGACCGTTTATTTTTAGAAAAGGTACTTACAGTCAACACTGAAAAGCTTGTGCCTTGTGTATGTATATACTATGAAAAAGCGATAAATACTCATTAAAATCCTTTTTTTTTTCTAGAAGTCAGAAGTCTTTCAATGATAATCCAGTTTCGACTAATACATTTTTAGACCACTTTAATTGGAATTAGTCTAAAATCTCTTAGAGAACCGGCTAGATCCGGCATATTCAAAATATTTCCTCCCCTACCATTTTTATTCCTTCCAGAAAGGTAATATGGTTATTGCCAGCTTTCTCTGGTTGTCGTCCGGATTCGAAAACTTCCCTGTTGCGTGTATATTTAACATCTTCTATCCTCGCATTTCCATCCGACCTGGCAACAAACAACAAACACTACAGTCTAGTTATTGCCGTGTTTACACTGTATTATTTACTCATCTTACAACTAAGGTTAATTCCACCTAAAATAGCCATAAAGTTAATCTAAGCAGTAAGTGGCTAATATGATGTCATTAAAACTGCAAAAGTTCGATGAGATAAAGAATATATAAATCTATATAGATATTGTAGATAGTACATATAACAGTGACAATATGGCAAATCTTCAGTTACAAATTCTTGGTTTTAAAGTAGGAGCTACAAATACATGCTAGGAAATGAAATAGGAGGGAATGACGATTGAAGTGGCGTATATAACACGTACGTGACAGAATATTTTTGCGGAAAACGGAAAGAAAGTGCGCTTTTCAGTTCGGCGGCTATTCTGTTGAAAAATTGGAGTTAAAACGTTGCAAGCATAAAATATTTATAACCAAACAGTTGGAGTTACTAAAGCCTAAAGAAAAACATTGTTTATGGCATAAATAAACAGATGTTAGCATTTTTCAAATTATAGTAGACTATAAGTAGTTTCAACTTCCCCTAACTCTAAATTAAATATTTGATCAGGATAATACCTTCTTAATACCTCTCAGATTCTTCCCACTCGCCGCAGCTGGCCGGACCTTATCAATTATAAATTTAGCTCCATCCGCATGTTTACAGAAAACTGAGGCGAAAACAGGAATACTTGTAGTTTAAGTAAAGGGACTATTCATCTTGGCACCAGAGAGAAATTGGGTGGGTAAGTCATTTTTTGAGTAGTTCAAAGGTGGGTTAATCTATTTTGTTCCACTTATAAAATCGGCATCAGTAATTCCAGTACTGATAATAAAACTTAAATTTAATAAAAAGAGGCAATTTTTATCAAGGGATAATGGGCTCTTTTTTCTGAAAAGTTTTCCAAAGCTGGTTGGTTTTGGTAGTCAGTTGACAGTTAAATTATTTGAAAAGGTTTCATGCGCTGTCTTGTACTGTACTAAAAACGCAATGGTGCTAAGGTTGGGTAAATTGTTCTTTAGTCTTCATTATGGTTGGGTAAATGAGAATCTTTCTTGTTTTTCAATTTCTCTTCAGTACCAACCCGTGCTACAAGTATAACTATTGAACGGTCCCTAAAGTAAAGATAAAAACTGCAGATTGAGTGAAGCTCGTGAAAATTTTCAAACTGTGTGTAACATTTCGGTGTTTGTTATTGAAACAATCTATTATTAAACTATAAAGGCTAAAGTGGCCGGATCAGAACAATCACTATTATCTTTTTGCTGCAGGATTTTCCTCTCTGTAATCAGTGACCCGAAATGAAATATGTTTATGTTTTGACTTGAACTTGAAGCATGCAATTATTTTGAGAGTAGGATTTGGCACCGGACAAATAAGATGAAGACTCTTGCAAAACTTGCCAAGACACATAATGACCTGGAATGATACTGATCTGCTTATGTTTTGACTTAAACGTCTAGCAATAATCTTGAGAGGAGGATTTGCCACGGACAAATACTCTCGCAAAGCTTGCTAAGACGGATATGATGAGATCAGAAAACCAACGGAACCTTTAACACTGAGAATGCTTTAATATTATCGTACGTGCTCTTCACCTTGGAAGAACGAAACCAAACATAAAACCTATTATTCATAGCAATTGTGCTGTTATGGCCTATAAGGAAACGACGGCTCGCTCAACTTGGTTACAAAATCACTCGTACTATTGTCACTATATCACATTTTGAATTAACGAACTTGTAATAATTTTAATATTCATAGTCTATTCATTAGTATAGTTTTAAACTGTTGTATGTTGCGCATCTCTGTCTGCGCGGGTAGTTACTTAATGATGACCTTTATTATTATTATTATTTATCCGCAGTGGCTCAAAACAAATCGTTACTGCTTGTAAGATTAAACTATGGAATTCGATACAACTGTGTTTATATTGTCTTAAACATTTAGAGATTTTTGGCTGTTCTAATCAGTCGTAATAAACCTTATGCATTTTGAGGCCTACTTTCGAAAGTTTTACTATAGAATCAAGATGACTCTGTACTGCCACAAGCAAGAAGTGACACTTTATTCTTAGGTAGAAGACCGGGGGAAGGGGGAGGGGGGAGGCACTCACACGAATTTTGGATGGGGATGTGCCGCTTAAGCATTCAAACCTTGTCCCTATTTGCAACCCTGAACCTAAAAAAAGTAGTTTTCTATATCGTACCTCAAACCAATATTGTAAAGCTGTCCTATCTCAGACCAAATGTCGCAGCAAATTAAAATAAATCTTTATGATCCACGGATTTTCCACGCAAACCACACCCTATTCCACGCTAATCAGGCAAAATTTATACCCTATCCCAGACTAAACGTTAACTGACCCGAAACATACCCTTAATGGCGCTATATATCCGTATAGTCATTTATGGGGAGTACCTCTGGTTAGTGTGCCTAAATAAACGACCTCTAGCAAGGGTAACTCAACTATCCACCACTTCTCCCTGATTTTCACTGTTTCAGTCTTTCTAGTTGTACTAACTAAGATCAGCTTATTAGTTGAAGCAAACAGTCTCAGATTTTCAGTCCTACTTCAATGTAAATCCACTACTAAACCTTACCCGAAACGTGAAAAACGTATTCTAACAGATCACAAAGGCAGGGAAAACTGAAACGGAACAAAATACATGTAAAGGAATGAAGATCCAGACGCGCGAGGTGTCGTACGGCGCGTTTGCGGTTTCGATTGATTAACAAAGCTAAAAATGCATGGTTAATCTCTCTTTAAAAACAAAAGGAAATGTTTTGCGTTTTTTAAATTCAAACTTATTTAGTGTTTAAAGTGGCGATACGTGAACTTCTAGACTGTAGCTCCTTGATGTAAGTTTTGATAACGTATGTAATCCGTAGATTATACCGTTGTTTAAATTTATCGCTAATTCTTAGTGTCTCAAACCATATAGCCGGACATCCACAAAAGACAAGGTCGCTCATAAACACAACAAGTAGATTTTGACTTGTTCTGGTACATGGAGCCATTTCTATTTAAAGCTTTGTCAAGCACTGGATTCATTCGGAAAGTTCAGGTAAAAGATATAGTGATGTCACATATTGAGAGGAGTACTTATCTTCAGTTTGATGAAAACCTATGACAACAGAAGCATTTGTCGCGAAAAATATAAAGAGGAATGTAAAATTTGTCCGTTCAAAATGAAAAATAGTGAACCTAGTTTTTTCTAGTAGTAACTGATTCGTCCAAGATCAAAATGGCTTAGGTTTGAACTACTGAGAAATCATGTAAGTACGCTCTTTTCCCGGGCTCTTTTTAACTATAAGAACGTCTTGTTTTCGAGATGAAGCTGAACGTTCTTAATTCTTTTTACGGAACTTAGTGTTCTTAATTTGTTGAATATCGGTGTCTGTATACGTTCCGTGCAAAGGTTCTTCCCAACAATGAGTCAAATGCTTTGCTCTGTAAGACTTGAACTGGTTATCACCTGAATGAAGTTAACCACTTAACGGCTGTGTAGACCAGAATCGCCTGCCTGTTCACTAAATTCAAATGTGAACTCATTTCACCGCTTTCTTGCGACATCTTGGCAGCGGTACTCCTTTCCATTTTCAAAATGTATACAATACCAACTCGGTTTACAGAATTGCACATATTTTAGGTGTCTTACTGATGATCAGCTACTGGTTTGCCTTTCATGTCAGCAACATTACAGTAGAAATACACTCCTGTTTTATAAGAACGTCGAGGCTGAAAATGGGCAAAACTTGAAGAAAATATGGAGAACATAACTCGGTTCCGATGAAGTTTAGTTACTTAAGAACATTTTATTCCACCTGTTTCTAAATGAGCAATGTTTATACATGTAGCCCAGCTTGATCCAATTGATGTGTAACACAATTTGACTTTCATTTAAGTTCTTTAATATTTCTCAAATTTAGAGAAAATATATTGAGGAAAGGTTTCATTTAAATTTAAAGGAACAAAATAACTTATGTTTAAAGTTAGTTTACAAAGCTGGATCAATAAACCTTTGCTAGATCCCTTTATCTACAAAACCATTCTTCTTCCGAAAGTAAGGCAAACAAGCTCTAATTGCAATTTCGAGTTCTAAAGTACACGTACGGAAAAGACACGTGCGAACGACCGAATTTAATAAAAGTCATTGGAAAGGACACGTGTAAGTTTCAGAAAAGGTTAAGACTGAGAAGCCAATGTTTCTATTGGAATTTCGAAGTCTTAGTCA
>JAOEHT020281159.1:0-10399 GCA_025448195.2 Parazoanthus atlanticus
ACAGTCGCGGAGGAATCCTTCCCAAAACCCCATTAAATCACACGAGACAGCACAAACGCCATTAGGTAAGTAAACTTAAAGATTTTGGCGGACTGAAGGTTGCTCATTTGAATGTACGAAGTCTGAGGAACAAGATAGATCAAGTTCAACTGGAACTGTTGAACGGCAATACATTCGATGTCCTCACGTATTCGGAAAACTGGCTGAACGAAACAATTAGCGACGCTGAAGTACAATCATGTGGTTTTTCCTGTGTCAGGAAAGATAGACTGGACAGTGACACGGGCGGTGACAATGTTATTTGTGTTCGAGATGGTTTGCCCCTCAAAATTCGCAATGACTTAAATAATGATGATAAGGCTTATAGTAAACCATTTGTTTCGTTTCGTTTTAGTTCGTTTCATTTTCGTATCGTTTCTTTTCGTTTCGTCTCGTCCCGTCGTTTAAAGCGGTGAATGGGATTTGCGTCCGGCATACGGAACCAAAGTCAACCGCCACTGCCCCAAATGAACACTTTGCAACTATTGGACAGATACTCGCTGACCGTCTATCTCGTATGATTAGCTCTACTTCTGTTTGTTATCCAGAAATACCACGCCGGACTGATAATTCCAACTGTTTCCGTATTGCCCCCGCCGACGAGGCATTTGTAACCAAACGACCCAAGTCTCTTAAAGCTGACAAAGCAGCTGGTCTTGACAAAACAAGTGCTCGATAACTGAAAGATGCAGCTGAGGTCATTTCCTCATATGTAATGTGACGCAGCTTTTGAATCGATCTATTGCGACTCATATCTTTTCCGTTAATATCGAAATGTGCTAAAGTAATTGCTCTGTTTAAATCGGGTGACAAAGAAAATGCAACCAGCTATCGACCTATCTCACTCCTGCCAACCCTAAGTAAAGTTATTGAAAGGTCCGTTCACATCCAACTGTATGATTATCTGGACAAGAATAACCTACTCACAAACAAAAAAAATTTCGTTTCCGTCCTAAATGCTCTACAACAACGGCCTTGTCCAATTTTGCTGATGAGATCCCAGAGAATATGGAAGATTCTGGTAGCTGCAATATCATGACGCCGCGCCTTAATGTAAATTAGTTTGACGTTTCTGGTTGTTTTTCTCCTCTGTTGCAACGCAAGTGCTATTGCTAGCAACAGAAAAGATTGCTATAAATTTACGCTGTTTGGTACTGTTTAATGAAAAACACTACACATATGGAATTGTCAAATATTTCATTTAAAATGCGTGTTGGTTGACAAGCTAGTTTGAGTGCTTGAGAAGAGTAAATAGGAGAAGTGTCTTAACAACTCAGACAAATTGCTCAAGAAAAATTGTTCAAGAAGTGATGTAAAATAAAAAGTACCGGGTTTTGTTTAATTAAGCTTTTTCGATGCTGTTGATGTAGAACAATTCAGGGGTGAATTTAGGGGAGGGGCCGACAGGGCAAGGGGACCCCCTTTCGTCGGCAATTTTGGAAACATTCTTAAGAAAAACACTGAAAAAACGTGTTTTTGAGCACAGATGCCATTTCGCCCCTCCCCCCCCCCCTTTCCAGAATTGCGGGTTCAGGCCCCCCTTTTCGAAATTTCTGGATACGCCCCTGAACATCATGTGAAAATGTCTATTTAATGAGTTGAGTGATTGATCCTTAACTAAAGCGAATGTGTAAAACTCTGAAACAAATCGGCAAAAGTTGTTGTTCTTCTTCCAATAGACCAGTTGCTGAACAGCTAAAGAGAAACGGCAACGTAGAAGCCGAGAGTTTTAATGAGGTGACGATATATTTCAGCGACATCGTTGGGTTTACCAGTCTGTCAGCGGATAGTACACCCATGCAGGTAAGATCATAATATTGAATAAGAATCGTATACTTGAATTTGCTCCCGCAAACTTGACCTTGCGGTCTAGTTAGATAGATAGATAAACTTTATATAACTGGATAGTGTTGGTCTGCTTTTAGGTTGTGACGATGCTAAACGATCTTTACTTAATGTTCGACGCGATCATCAGAGAGTATGACGTGTACAAGGTAAACTGATATTGCTGTTATTTCTATTCTAATCTCAGCAAACTAAATCGTATTACTTGATACAGAACTTGAACTTACCACATTTAGGGGCGGATTTAGGGGAGGGGCCGACACCCACCCCCCAACCCCCTTCTTTTGTCGACAATTTTGGAAACATTTGTTAAGAAAAACACTGAAAAATTATGTTTTGCACAGATGCCATTTTCGCCCCTCCCTTTCCAGAATTGTGGGTCCCCCTTTTCGAAATTTCTGGATCCGCCCCTGACATTTATATCATTAATTCATATTTGGACTATTTGAACGAGGTGAATATTGTAAAACAACAGTGAGATAACCTATTTGTCAATTCTTGTACTTTTCATTATAAGGACATAATGCGGCGGAAATAATTTTGAACATTAAGAATCCTGAAATAGTACAGTGAAACCCCGTTCCGGCCACCAACAGACCATAAAATTTGTTGTATGAATAGGGTGGTCATATTACTGGGGAAGTGTCAAATTTCTTAAGTTCTATTTTCTTTCTTATTTAATCATAATTTGGTTTATATTGCAAAATTTGTAAAAATGGCTGTTTTAAAAGTCAACAACACGACATTCACAGGCACTCTCAGTTGAAAAAGAAATATCGTTATTGTATCACAAAACTTATATTTTCGTTTGTTACATGTCTATCCTCTAGAATTTACATTAGGTTTGAGTGGCTGTATTGACAGGGTGATTTATAAAGAATTCCACAGTGTGGTCGTTGGCCGCTTTAACGGGATTGCTTCGTTAACGGGGTCGCCGCTTAACGAGGTAGCCACATTGACGAGGTGGCTGCATTAACGAGGTGGCTGTGTTAACGAGGCGGCCGCATTAACGGGATGGCCGCATTAACGGGGGAGCCGCATTAGCGGGTGGCCTCACTAATGGAGTTTTCTTATAAGAAAATGCACGAGCTTTTCCCGGGACAAAGAAAGTGGCCATAATGAACGACGTGATTGAATTAACGACGTGGCCGTAAGGCGTGGTTCCAGCACTGTAAAGTAATTAAGAAAGTATTCTAGTTGAGATCTCCTTACAACAAACTAGCTTCAGCAGCGTTTACATATTTGACATCATTGTTAACATTTTCAGTCACATAAGAAATGTAAGCAAACGTAACGAAGGAAACGGGAAAGGTGAGATTGCCAAAGGGGGAAGTATATGTAATGATACGTTGTGAGAACGGTATTGTGTTCATGAGAAATAGTTTCCAAACTTTTATCAAATAAATGAGTTCCCCATTTCTCTGCCCTGCAGGTTGAGACAATCGGTGATGCGTACATGGTGGTCTCAGGGCTTCCGATACCGAAAGATCAAAAGCACGCCAGTGAGATCTCGCGCATGGCACTTCATCTTTTGGCCGCTGTCAAATCGGACTTCGTTGTCAAACATAAGCCTGATTACCAGTTAAAACTTCGAATTGGAATTCATAGTGGTAAGGGGAGGTACAACTTTATAATTTTTCGTATTATAGGTATAAGCCACTTTTACAATCATGCCCAGAACAAGATTAGGGTTTCAGATGGCGTGCCCAAACAATTTGTAAACGTGGTAGATTGGGTGAAAAAGGTAAAAAAACCCTAATTTCTGAAATAGGATAAACGATAAAACTTCAAAAATGTCAAGGAATAACATAAACAGGGATGTGTCTACCAGGAAAACCTTTACGTTGTTGTGCCCGTGATTGTGAAAGTGGCTTATTGATAGAAAATCTGTATCACTGCCTTTACGTTTCAAGCGGAAAAAGGAGTGTATATTGTAAATTTAAAGGCCCATCATTGCTAAATCTGATTGGGTGCGCAGTTATATCTATCTATTGGACAGGAATTCATAGTAGTAAGTTAGATACATTTTTGGGTTTGCCATGTAGGAAGTCTTGATAGAATATTCTGCCTCTATGTTTTTGACAAGTGTCATTAAACCGGAAAATGCCAGAACGTTTTTTTGTAAATTCGACGAAAAACAGCTTGAAGACACATAAACTGTTCTGATTTGCTTCACCGTTATATATAGCTATTTTAGACTTGTAATATTGTTTTTACGAAGGTCGCGATTTGGCAGTTGCTGTTTTCAGTCTTGAAGATTCTGCGGTACTGCAGAAGCAAATCATTGATTTTAAGACAATTGTTTTAATATTACATTCCACATTATTGTGCAAAACTATCTCTGCATTTAAGAATAAACAGCTGTAGTCTTGAGGTCTTCAGAACTCTCAGAACGTTTAGAACGTGCGGTATACATTGTTCTAGCTAGATGGTAAAGTTTGCACGGATTTCTTCCTCGTAGGTCCAGTGGTGGCTGGAGTGGTCGGGAGTATGATGCCTCGATACTGTTTGTTTGGTGATACGGTGAACATGGCCTCGAGAATGGAGTCAACTGGAGAAGGTATATAGTTACAGTTTTAAAGTATTCGTCTAAAGCCGCTTGACTTGTCTCTAAGTTCATACTATATGTTTTATGGGTTTTAAATAGATATCAGTGATCTTTAATAAACACGCATTTATCGTATATATTTATATAGAACCCGTTTAACCCGTTGCATAATTTACTTTCGTTGGTACACACTGTTTACACGTAATTTACTCGTGTTTTGTAGTGATTTTTTCTTTGAAACATACCAATAGGTTTTAACTCAATGAATGTAAGTTAACGTATTATACGATCCAAGATGTCAATTTTTTGACATCTTAATGCTGCTGAAAAGTTCTTTCTTATTTCGTCAACTTCGGTAGTGTTTAATATTCTAATATACTTTGATCCTTTAGCTCTTCGTATTCACGTCAGTTGCGAGACCAAACAGATTTTAAACAACCTTGGAGGCTTCACGTTGGAAAGTAGAGGTGAAGTGGAAATAAAGGTAAGCGACTTTAAATGCCTGAATATAACTTATTCGAGTTTCTTATCCTATATTATTTTCATTCGTTCTAAAAAGTAAGACTACATCGGGTTTGATCTTCTAGTTGTAAATAACGAGATTTCTTTCCATTTCTAGCTAAATTCAAAAGCTACCGCTTTGAAGTTTTTGTCAAAGATTTCTACATCACTGACACAATAATTATTTTCCCTATCGGTACAAGCTAAACGAAACGTATAATTCATGCAGTAGGAACATCCGAACTGTTGACTAGAATTTTCTTGTTTGTCAAATCCGATGTGTGTTAAGTTTCTGCAAACGTGGCAAACATTCCTGCTAAACAGCACTAAAAATTGTTACTAGTAAATGTGCTTAACACAATCTATATTTTGTTTTCACAATCGTTGGTACGATTACCTTAATTTTGTTTTAACTCAAGAGAGGACTCAATTGCTGAGCAAGGAACACATTTTGACCTGAAGTCCATATTTGTTAAACTAGATAAATTGTGTTTGTTACAGGGAAAAGGCAAAGTAGAAACCTTTTGGTTAACTCATGCAAGAAACTTAAGATCGATTGTGACAACGCGAAATGACGCCGAGGGTTACTTGAGGCGAGGGTCGCTCCGCGCTCGTCAGAGACTTGGATCACTGAAATGTAGTTTGAAGGGGCGATTGTCGCCTGGGATGCCTCACAAACTAACTCTGCTGGACGATCAAGAAATACGCCAAGAAAATCGTGGCCACGAGATTCCATTACATTGTGAAATAATGATCGAAGAGAATCGCTTCTCTCCTTCGGTTAACCGCAAGGAGTTAAGGGATAACGGAACTGCGCAAGAAAGGCAGGGATTGTTGGTAACTATGGCAACTACAAAGCTATGATCCATTACGATGTTCTGGGAATGCTGAGCCCGCTCTAACAATCTGTTGCCACTTTAAGCTCTACAGCATCATTTGTATTCTATTTTGAAAAGGTGACGAACTAGTTCTGTGAGTAAGGAGATCTGAATCACACGTTTGACGTTGCCCGGCAAGCGACAAACTTTGCCTACGCTCTAGAACAGTTACTTGCTTGAAAATCCCCAGTTTCAGGCTTTGGTGAATAAAACTAAGAGGACAGTTTTACCGTCTTATCAAACACCAACATACGAAGTTTTTGGTAATGTGACTGTCGTTGTTAACTACAAGGAATCTATATATATAATAAATGGACCCGAGGTATCAGATGTTGCCCAAATCAATATCTTTCTCTTAGAAATAGCATGTTGCAATAACGATAAATACATACATATACCACTAAGTTTAGCACAAGTTCATATGAATTATTAGTAAACGTTTGATTGATCGTGCTGTTTGTCAATTTGATTTCGTTAGTCAATTACATCTGTTTTACGCAAGTTGCCAGTCTTATTGTCCTTTATAAATTCAATTCAATACAATACAATACAATATCTTTATTTGCATTTCTTTCCTTATTTTCAATTTTACAGGTAGTCTTTGTTTTTTGAAGAATTACATTGATGTATAAAAAATTAACATTTAAAAAAACATAGGTACAGAAAAGGAAATGCCTAGTGCCTAAGATAACCGTTAAGTTTTCGTGTTAGACGCTAGACAGTTTATGTCATGTTTTTGAATGTAGCTCAGCACTCACAACAACAAATACATAAGCGTAGGACTATACAGACACATAGAACACGTAATAAATACTATAGTAAATACTAATAATACTTAATAATGGCGATATAAAGGGCGAAGTCAAGAAATATATGGTTATTACTGGATGACCAATTATAACTGTTTCAATAACAAATGTTGCTTGGCTTTGGAAGTGAATTCTTTTGTGTTTTGAATTTCTTTAGTATTTAATGATAATTTGGTCAAATTCCCGGCAGTAGTACTATGAATCAGTTCCGACCCAATTTGATGGATTAGTTTTCTGGGCTTCTGATTGATGGAGAGGGATTATCGATTAGTTTGGTGGCGATGACGTCATAGGGTTGGGGAGGATGAAGAGGGAGGAGAAAAAAGGAAGAAAGATTTGGGGGCGCGAGGGTGTGTTGTTCTTATAGAGTATATGACGTCATGGGTCTCGTTGTGAGGGAGCCAATGAGAAAGGGGATGAGGTCATGGAAGCCAGGAGGGTCAACCAAGGGGAAAAGGTCCGGGTCAAAAAGTCAGGGGGGTCAAAAAAGTCAGGGGGTTAAAAGTCACGGGGGTCAAAAAGTCAGGCGGCGTCAAAAAAGTCAGGAGGTCAAAAAGTCAGGGGGTCAAAAAATTCAGGGGGTCAAAACGTCAGGGGGTCAAAAAAGTCAGGGAGGTCAAAAAAGTCACGCACACAGGTTTTGAAAATAATAGTTTAATGCCAAAAAATCCTATGTACAAGCGGGAACGTGTGAGGGTCTTAGTGACGGCTTCGTCCCTGAGTTTTTCTTCTGGCGACATCGTTTTGTTTGCCTTTTTCTTTGGGAGGCAGGTGGTTGTCCATCCTCGAGTTTCTTGGGAGGTTTCTTTATTTTGGCGGCAAGTGGTTCTCCATCCTTCAGTTTCTTGGGAGGTTTCTTTCTTTTGGCGGCAAGTGGTTCTCCATCCTCGAGTTCTTGGGAGGTTTCTTTCATTGGGAGGCGGGTGGTTCTCTATCCTCGAGTTTCTTGGGAGGTTCTTTCTTCATCTTGGCAACCTCTTCCTTCTCTTCATCACTGTCGTACACATAAATGGGTGGGCTGCAAAATAAAGTGCCGCAAGGCCCTCCATTTTTAGGCGGTTGGCGACGATAGTTGGAAGGCCAAGGTTTGTTAAACTCTGGTCCAAACCAATCCATCACGCCAAATCAAGGGAACTTTACTCCAAACAAATCCATAGCGCCAAATGATGGGAATGAATGGACTCTCCCGTTGATATACTCTCCGAAATCAAACCGGTCAAACTGGTCAAACCAGTCAAACTAGTCAAACCGGTCAAACAGGTTCTAAAAATAGGATCAATCCATTTGAAGAAGAAGAAAGACGTTGCCAACGATGGGTGTTGCACAAGTTCCAATCACGTGGTAAGCCGCACTGGTGTCGCATCCACTGAATGAAATGATAGCATTCGACTTGAGGGCAGTGATGACGTTGCGGATCGTCGTGGTATCCGCAGATCCCTACCCGGGCCAAATGGGCCATGTCATTGAATTAAGGGTAATGAAAGGTTTCTAAATCAAGGTGCGGGATGTCTACAGTTTCTTTTCGCGACATCCCCCTTTGTAGGCCACGACGGTTCGGTCGGCGGTCTTGGTGCGTTGGTAGAGGTTCAGGAGATCCGCTTGAAGATCGTCATAGCCATGGGCTTTGTCCTGGGAGGGTTTGTAGGGCAAGCCGTGGATGTAACGCCGTACGTATCGAACTTGGCGTTGATCTTTGAAGTTGAGTTGACAATAGGGGTAAGGCGGTAGGTAATGGATGGAGCCGCAGTCCGTGCTTTGCCAAGTGCACCACCCCATTTCACGTACAATAAAGTCATTTTTGATGTAAACCCCTTCGAGGTCCACCACCATGCAAACATCTTTCAACGACGTCATGGTGTCAAATGAAAGGGAAACAAAGTGATTGTTTTTACATAGCTTGAATGGCTTGGTGGTTGGCTTGAGCCCACATGGTCCGGAGGACGGGGGACCAAGGTTCATTGATCCACTGAAACAACCCACACTGTTGATTTTTACAGGTCAAGAACAAGCGTCCTGGATTTTTTGGCGTCTGGGCGACGCGGAGGGCCAAGGGTTCACTGCAGAAACAGGAGAGCGGCGGGTTGGGATCCAGGGCGATGCCATCTCCTGCCACCAACTGGGGATGTTTTTGGATTGGAGGTTGGCCAAAATGCCGGACGACTTCGCTTCGTCTAAGAAGACAGCACAAGGTTGTTGAGGGCACTTGACATACGCCCATCCTTTGGCTGAAACGTATTGGGACAAAGGTTGGTAGTGAAAGGGACACACTGGTGCTGGCGGTGGTGGTGGCACTTCTTCTACTTTGCAATCCGGCAGTTGGGCCAGGAGTTCTTCGATGCTGGTCGGAAGGTCTGTGGGGGTGTTGTAAGGTTGTGGTGATGGGATGCTAGCCAACACCTCTGTCCTCCCTATGGTATTCAACACCTGGGATTCCGTATTCTTCTTTGGAGCTCTTTTCTTGTTTTGGGATTCATGTTCTTCTAACCGCCGACTGAGTTCTTGATGTTGGCCGCCTTGGCGGTGTCATTTTTGGCGGGCTTTTTCTCGTTTTAAGCTTGTTGGAAAGTGACGGAATTGGCACTACAGTCGTCCATCTTTCTTCTTGCGGTATGAGCTTTGCTCGCCCCGCAAAGCTGGATGGGTTGACATCATCGTCAGCCAATGGTTAGCCAATTGACGTCATCGTCAGCCAATGGGAATCCCACAAGGAATCCATAAAAGGACGCCCTGCTCCTAGCCTCGTCTTCAGAGTGACCATGAATCCATATGAAGCTGTGAGCAGTTGGCTGGCCTGGCAAGTGATTCGTCGCGTGTGTCGATCCCTGTACGTTTGGTGCGACCCTAAAATCGAGTTACCGAGGTGACGCCCGAAAATCGACACCAGCTATCCCCACTGGGCGTCTTCGAGATCCTCACCTATAAAAATAACTACGACTGGGGTCCTTTCGTGGCGTTCGTCGTGTGGATGACATCTCACTTTCCGGCAGCCCTCAGTTTGGCCTATTATCGACGTTTGAGCAAAACCTATCCCTTGTCCGTCCCGACGTGGAACTGCTTGGTGCGGAAACGCTTGCTGCTCCTCCTGACAAGATGAACAAAACTGACAAGATGAACAAAAAGAAGAACTCCAACAAAAAAAACTTACCAGCCTGGGGAGCCCAGTACAAAGATCCTGGCCGACCGGGGAGTTTGGGAGGTGTCCAACGTTTTGCCCGCGCCCAAAAACAAGGGCGAGTGCGACCCCATTTGGAAAAGGAATTGGCTTACACCTTACACAAAACGGTACGACGTCGGTTTCCCATGTTGCCGGTGCTGGCGATGGGTGTGGGTCATCAATGGGTCGCTGATCTCGTGGAGGTCCAAAGGTTGGCCCGTTATAACGGGGGCATCCGTTACTTGTTAACGGTGATCGACGTCTTGTCCAAATACGCGTGGGTGGTTCCGCTGAAAGACAAAACGGGTTCTCAGTTGGTCCGAGCCTTGGAGACGATCTTGAAGACGGGACGACGCCCCTCTCAATTGCAAACGGATCGAGGCAAAGAGTTTTACAATGCCCCCTTCCAACGTTTTTTGAAACAAGAACACATTCGTCATTTTTCCACCCACGGGGATGCCAAGGCGGCGGTGGTCGAACGGTTCAATCGGACCTTGAAAGGGCGCATGTATCGTTATTTCACGGCGGCCAATACGTTAAAGTTCATCGACATTTTGCCGGCGTTGGTGCAAGGGTACAATGCCAGCCGTCATCGAAGTATTGGGATGGCTCCCCAAGACGTGAC
>JAOEHT020281244.1:0-10399 GCA_025448195.2 Parazoanthus atlanticus
GTTACCAAAATCCGGAATTTTAACCCCTAAAAGTTACGACGAGCATCCCCGACAAGTCAAGTATGGGAGTCCCCCCCAGGGGACATATCCGAGTGAAACTTTTCATTTGAATGAACCTTTACCCTTTTTAGTAAAAGCTGCATCAACGTCCTATCATACAGAACTCTTGAAGATGTATTTCGTCCAGAAACCAAACTTTATTAATCGTAACACGCTTTGTATCTAACCAAAAAGACCGGGATTTTTTGGTGATTTTTTTTTCATTTGTCCGTTTCGTGCCAGCAGACAATAACTGAGTGATTTGTTTACTAATCTGCCGTTTGAAAAATAAAACACTGAATATTACGCTTAAACTAATAAAGCCACTTTAAACACTTTACCTGGACCCAATTGTTTGAACTGAAGTGAGTTAGCATGGCAGGTCGGAATAAAAACTACGTATGCGTGAGCTACAGCCAGAGGCAATCAGTTCAAGATGGCTCCTCGAAATCCTAAATGTTCATTTTCTTTTTGACCGAACGATTACGTGGCCCAGACCTCTCACAGTCGACGGAGAAAAACAAGATAAGCCACATTTGTGTGTTAAAACCCGTGTATTTTTTCATTGTATATTTTTCTTACTTCTAGCCAGTTTACTAGCTTGGTTGGTGTTTTTTTCTTACATGTCGGTTAGCACTAACTGGCTTCACACGCTTTCGAAAGACGGAGCGGAAAACGGTAAACATGCTGTTCTGCTATTTGCTTGGTTATTGACAAAGATTCGTCAAAGTTGTGAATGTCTTTAATTTTGTTACAATGGGCGTAAACTTCTGACAAAACACAAATCGATTAGCAAAAAAACACTACGAGAAACGGAGGACTATAATCACCCCTTCCAAAGTGGAAGGCTCTGGCTATTTATCAAAACCAGCTTCTTCAATTCTTTTGACTTTTGATATATTTATATCTGGCCAAAATTGAGCTAGCCTTGTCTACCAAATTTATAACTTAAAAAATCGAGAAGACTGTTTTTGCGCTTTGCCTTTTCGAACAATTCGGTCATTACTCACAATCTTTTCCCAGCTGGCTTGTGAAATTGAGCTTGTCTACCAAGTCATAGTTTAAAACCTCGGCTCTGCCCTTTCGAAAATTTGGGTATTACTCACATTTTCAGTACTGGATCTTTTTCGACCTATCCTGTCAAACGTCGGTCCCCGACCCGTCTGTGATACAGTCATATCTAGCAGGCAGGCCATCGCAATAAGACTCAGAAATATTACTCCACTTCTTGCCATAACGATTCTTGCAGTTGCTTGAGACAGGGTTGTCAGGTAAACTAAATATGTGGCAGTGAATATCGGCTCAGCCAGCTTCTCTGTGTTAGTCCTCAAGAAGGCGAGTTACTTTTATAGCTAAGCTGAAGTGCCTTTTAGCATTTTAAATAAAATTGACTTCAACTTAAAACAAAACAAAAACGCCCCAACGACAAAAATCAGCGGCAGATGGAAGCAATGTTTTTCCGTCTTTTGTGTAAAAGTATTGAACTCCTACGCCAGATTTGCGTTCCGGATTATTAGCGGGTCGTTTGCTAGAACGGCGTGGTGTCTTAGCCGCTCATTTTAATTTAATGAGAAAGTGTTCAAGAGTCTGTAGCCAAGTTCAAGATAAGTATATTCTTGGAGCAAGATTTTTCAATACTTCGGTGCACTCTGTGTTTAAAGCCTTAAAGCTGTTAAAAAATCAACTCAGTTCTATTTTTGAAGTTCTCGTCCATTCTCGGTGAGATATCAGTAAAATATTCACCCGAACGCGACTTATTTCAGGAAGAGGAAGGCGTGAACAATCTGTTGTTAAAACCAAAACCACAAATTGGGAACAAATTCCCGGATACCAGATTGGAAGGAATCGTCAAGGGGGCCGTTTTACAACAGGATCATTAGAAATTCATTATTTTCAGAGGTTTGTCTTTTATATCATTTTATCAAGGAATATTAAAAGTCAGTCAAAGCTCTATCAATTTTTAAACCAACTGATTAGTTTACTGATCCGGAATATCGATTCCTAAAAACGAAAAGCGAAACAGGACAAACGAAATATAATTCAATTAATCCGCGGACGTCCGGCTCGTGCTATTTTCCATTAACTTAAACTTTTGCCATTTGTTCATCACCTATTTTATTAATATAGATGATTCATAGCTATAATTACACTCAGTTTGGAGGTAAATTCGCTTCAGTATTTTGGTCTTAATTAGTTTCAAATGAGCACACAACATTCAGCTAGATTGTTCTATATGAGAACTCTGTAAAACCCCTAAATCAGTTAATATACTGCAATATGAAATCGTTATCCGTTTCCAAAATTAAGTTTGTAAATTAAAAGCATTGTTGGGCACATGCTTTGTGTTTTTCCTACGAATTAACTGTTTCTAAAATTGTGGAATTTTTTGTAAAGAGACAAAAGTTTAAACTCATCTTGTTCGACTTGCTATTCAGTCTGATCCCAATCTACTTGGTAGCTACTAGTTTTGGCTTATCTTCCTATACAACAAATAAGGGGATTATTTGCATGTTGTAGGTAAGTGAGAGACCACAACACCGGGATTACCCTACTTTTTTCGAGAAGTTCGTGGGAACCTTTAAGCCCCCCGATAGAACGTGAGAGACTAGATCAACGGTTTAACGTCCCCGTTCACGGCAGTGTGGAGAGAAAAGGTCGCCCAAAGTTCAACCCTCGACCAGGCCGGGACCTCCTGGTTGGCAGTCAGAGATTTCACCAACTACGCTAACCTCGCACACTTTTTACAATTGACTTGAAATCTTCAGAATCACAACCTGAAAGAAATAGTGGAGGTATCAAGAGAGGTTATCTATATATTATGTGCTGTCGATGACATTCTACAAAACTGCTCATATGATCAAATGCATATTGACTGAGAAATGTTTGGCTATTATTATCTCGGTCATGGAGTATGGACCACTCCGCCATGACCTCGAGCCAGTCCTCCCCACTCAATCAACAACTACATACAACTGCCCTTCCGCCCTTTTATTTGGTCTGTTATATCTTTATGTGCGTATAAAATTAACTATTATGAAATTCACTTGGTCAATATATTGTCTATTAGTTGTTGTTGAAAATTCAGAAGTAGCTGAAAAAGACGTAGGACGCCATTTAATATTTATGAAAAAAATTGATTGTCTCAAGCGATTGGTAAATCAGGAAAATATCATAGTGTTACACGGAGCATCTACCCATGCAGGGTCATATTTCTACTGTCTCTTCTAGTGGCATCTATTCTAAACTCTAAATGCAGTGCTCGGCTTTTACGAAAGAACGTAAAGTTTACAACAAAAACAAATAAAGTCAAAGTACCGTATGGCCAATTAGGGCTATCTTTCTGTTTATTGAGGAAGAATTTCTGAACATCGTAAATTTCTTCACTTATAATCTGGGTAACACCCAGTTTCATTTAGGAAATATTCTCGTTATATTTTTGAACGGCTTAGCGTCTGAGCAAACCAAGGCCCAAAGTAAGATATATTTTGTGTTGTTGTGTGGATTAGTTTTGCCAGATAATAAATGATGCAAAAACAACGCAAAGATTTAGTAATCCATTCAGCGAGGATTGAATGTTAAGAAATGGGAAAGATATTTTAAAAGAAATACAGAAATTTTCGACTTATTTTTCTATTTCGATTCTTCGATGAGCATTAAAGTGAAACAAAGTCTAAAATTAGTTCCTAATTTCTCCTAATTCTACTTCCGTGAAGGAAGAGTGTGGGTAAAAATCACCAGCTGACGAAATAAGAGAATTTTCTAAACTGAAATTACCACCGGTTGTCATCATACATATGACGTTATTGCATGGAAATTGAATCTGTCATATCCTGAAAGACAAATATATACAAGTTTAAATAGTTAATGAAACGGATCCTCAGAAAACTTTATTAGCAACTAAAGCCTTTATTTAAGATTGTGTTTTTTAAAGCCAGACACTATGTTTTCTAAAATTCAATTGAATCCTGACGCACTGGATAAAAAGCTATTCCTCACAAAGTTTAATGCTTGTGGGGCCAAAACATGTTTATCAATTCCTGATCTCACAAATATCCCTGCATTAGAAAACAGTTTGATATGGCCTCCTACACAAGATGTCAAAGCTACTTCTTAAAAGGCAATATATACAAAATTGACATTTGACAAATGAAGAAGATTTTCAGAACTTGTAAAACAAGTTTTTGGCAACGCTTTTATTCAAAAACAAATTTTTCAGCAATAATACTTCATCCCAACTTCAAGCGATATTAGTAAATTTCTGCATATACAACTTATGGCGTTATCAGGTAACAGAGCTACGAAAGTTTGCGGCCACACTCCAGACGAAACAAAATATCGTCGAGCAATAACGCGGCCAATCCGAATTATTTCTCCAAATTATGAAAGTATAAGAAACACTCAAGTTTTGCTTTATAAGAGCATTACTGCTATTTTGTTTAGCATCAGTATACAAGACATCTATCTAGAATTAGCAGCGGTCAGCGAACCTTCTATTATAGCCGGAGCAATTACACCTTGAAACTCTCTAATTAAAGAACTTAAGCTATGCAAAATTGTCAACCTTTTTAAGCAATATTTGAAACGCAAGCTCCTAAATGATTTTCTATAGAAATGAGCATTAGTGTATGTGTGTAAGTAAGTATTTAGAACTGTTACGACTTGTAGTTGTCTAATTGCTTCTGGAAAGCCCTTCTGGAAAGTGGTAATAACAAAAGTATTTTCTGTATCTTGAAAACACTTTTTAATATTTAAATAAAAGTGTTGGCTAACACATCACTATCAGAACTTTTTATTTTTTCGGTTTGTCTACACACTGATAAGAATCGGTTACGAAAACCCTGTCATATTCTCTTGGTCGAAACTCTTCTGCTAGTTTGCTTTAATTATACAGTAATATACACAGTTGGGGGAGAGGGTGCTTCGTCATTTCGTTCTTAAAATATGTATTTTGCATGGCAAGAAAAATTGACACGATAATAATATATTTATTGCAGAACATGCATGGTCACTGCATGTATAGAACGATGTTACTAGCTCTCTTCAGTAATTGTAATTATCGAAATGCTGACCAGTTTTTTTTAATTATTCTTTTTTATTTTCCCCTGAGCCATCGTTAAGAGGGAATTGGTCGTACAGCGTTCCGGCAAGAGGACTTGTTTTCCAGCTAGCGGAGATCATTTTACGACATTTAGTAACTGATGCACTATATCAAGGATGAAATGAAATTAAAACTCCTACGCTTTGTGCTTGTATCAGCCAAACTGGCGACGTTCACATCATTAAATAGGTGAATAACTAATGTAATCTCTTTAACTTGAGCTCGATAAGTTATTTCTATTGAAATGAATACTGATCAGCTGATAAGAGCTAGTTCTTCGAAAATGTATATACTTGTAGTCTTAAAACGTAAAATTCGAAGATAAAAATGTGTTAAAACATTAAAACTATTAAAATCTCGTTCCTTGAGTTTCACGCTCGGTCTAGATATTTTTAAAAAAGCAGTTAGTGAGTATACTCACTTATTGCTTTTAAATATCCAGTCTTATGATCGCCACCGTGCGTGAAACTCGAGTAACGAGATTTAATAGTTTTAATGTTTTAACACAGTTTTATCTTCGTATTTTACTTTTTAACATTTTATCGGCTCTACATTCGTATCGAGCACTTTTAAACTGTGTCATCTTTTTAACTAATGTTTGCTTGTAGCTTTAAACATAATGGTTAGAAGGTTAAGTCCATTTATTCTGAGTATATTTTCTTTATCTTTTAATGTGGCATACATTCCGAGCATTTTAAAAGACGTTAATTTTTTTATGACTTCCGAACTAAGTATTTTTGAGGCCAATGTTCCCTCCTTCAACCGCTATTCACCAAACTAACCTTCAATTTATAATTAATAACATCTTATATGCACTATTAATTTATTTTGATTAAAAAAACTGCTAATAAACTGGTTTCCACATTGTAGTCTTTTCTTTTTTAACTCTCTGGCAGTCATTTTCCTTCACATGACAGTGAATAACTTGGGAAAAGGTTAAAAGTATCTTTCAACTAACTTGGGAAAGAACTGGCAGGAAATATTTACATTCGTTTCGCTCCACTCAAAAAGATTTTCAATTGTCTCTTGTGACCAATTGAAGCATAATGCAACTTGCGTTCTCAGCATCTTGATTGAAGCTGTGAAGTGAAACATATCAGCTTTTGTTCCGTTACCACAATGTACAAAAGCATAAGCAGATACACTCTTTTAGACTCCGTTCTATAGTTAAACGCAAACTGTCTTTCCGCTTTCTTCGTGTCAAGCTTTTTGGCATCCGGTTTATACTACAAATAGAATGCTACAGTTAGCTTCTTACTGCTGGCTAATTTCACATCAAACAGTTTTACATGTGAAAAGACTTCAATATGATGTGGAAAGAAGCGAAATACAATAAAGTCAACAAAGAAAAACAAAAGGACAACGAAACTTACTTATAAGATTTGTATTGATTTTACAAAAAGCTTAACTGACTTTATATACAAACTCGTCAGTAAATTGAATAGAAATGAAAACTGAGATGAAGAGAGCAAAATATATGGCACAAGAAGAGATCGAAATTAAAGGTCAAGGTTTTGGAGGATTGAGCAGGTGTTTTGTAAATAATTTTTAAAATTAAAACTAAACCGCAAAACGAGGGCATTGTCTACTACAACAAATTCTTTAAACCGCAATTCTATAATAAAATCAGTATTATTTGCCCTCATAGCAAACAGCATACCCGCCTCCTCAGCCTACGTCGAGATCCAAATTTCGTCCTCTTAATTCCATATCTTTTAAACTGAAATGTCAAATGTTAAGGCCTACATATATAATATCTACTCAGTTGTTTTCAAGGATGGGGAATGTAGCTGCGAGCAAAGAAAAGAAAAGAACAAAATAGAAAGTCTCTCTCTCGCCCCATGTTCCCTCGACGAAAAAAACTCACATTAGATGACTGGGTACGAGTCATTGTATATAATGGTGAGACGGACATGTCGGAAAAACGCCAACCAAGCTCACAAACTTTCCAAAAAACAATAAAAATATACAAAAGACAAGGGTTTTAACATAGCAGGTTTGCTTATCTTGCTTTTCTTCGTCCACTGTAAAAGGTCAACAGCATAATTTTTTGGTCGAAAAAAGTTACACCTTCATAATTTTGCAGCAAAAATTAGGTTTCGAGACGCCATCTTGGAAATTCGACCAGCGTTTGTCTCTTGCTACCTCGCACGCATGCGCAGTTGTTGTTCTGATATGTCAGTGAGAAGAGAGTGTAAGTTTAGTATCGGTGTTTGAACCTGTTAAATACTAGTGTATTGAAATAATGTCTTTCATTCATTCATTCATTCATTCATTCATTCATTCATTCATTCATTATCTCGATCTCATTTACTTTTACAGTGGAACACCGATATAAGGAAGTGCCCAGGGACCGGGCGATATACTTCGTTATATCGGGGTTTCGCTTATAACGAAGTTACGAAAAAAAATACCAAAAGCTTCGTTATATCGGGCGGTTGCAACAAAATAAAAGGACAGTGAAAATGCCAATCCTGTAGGTCAATTGCATTTGATTTATTCGGTGTGATATACACAAACCAGAACCTACCTTGAAACTTCTGTTTTAACAGCTCACAGTAAAATCAAGACTAAAACAAAACAACTTGCCGCCGTAAATCGAGAAAACTTCGTTTTATCGGGGTAAAAATTTGTCCATGGGACCCCAAATTTGGTTCGTTAAAACGGGGTTTTCGTTATACCGGGGTTCGTTGTATTCGGGTTATGTGTCGTACAAATTACTGTAATTTTGCCGGGCCCGCAAAGATTACTTCGTTATAACGGGGACTTCGTTATATCGGGGTTCGTTATATCGGGGTTCCACTGTATTTTGGTCATACTCAACTCGTTCACACTGACTACATTATTTTATATATAAAGGTAATGTTAATTATAAAAACTTCAAGTATAAAAACAAACACTTAAGTCGTCACACTCAATCTTGGAGTAAAGGCTCTGTTCAGCTCTGTTGCCTGTACGCGATTCCACGAAATTGCAGTTATTGAACCCGATGTTTATTGTTCGGATGTATGTTTTATATTCCTGTGATGCTCTTAACAAAGACCGTTAACTTTAATCAAAACGTCGACATGGGCGGATCCAGAAATTTCGGAAAGGGGGGCGAACCCTGATAATTCTGGAAAGGGCTGGGGGACCGAAATGGCATCTGTGCTCCAAAACACGTTTTCTTCAGTGTTTTCTTAAAAAAATATTTCCAAAATTGCCGACGAAAGGGGGGGGGGAGGGGTGGGGGCCTGTCGGCTCCTCCCCTATATCCGCCCCTGCGTCGAGCAAGTAAGACAACAGCTGACAGCAAAGCTACTCCGTTCTAATTTAGTATTTTATTTCTACCCTGGATACCATAAACAATTTCTCCAATTAAATCTAGAACAGATACAATGTGATAAATACGATAACTTGAAGTGCTGTACAAACATCCCAAATAATTCCTTCTGAGCGAAAGCCCTAGAAAGGAAATGGGCCCACACGGAGAAAGAGAAAAAAATCTCTGACCCTGGTGGGATTTTAAAATAAAAAGGGTTGAAGAAAGAAAAAAAAGAACAATACTATATTTACAGGGTTTTTTTTCTATCCTATTTATAGAAAGAAAACAAGGGGAGAGGGAAAAGTAAAGTTTATCACGCTAAAAGGCTTAGGTTATACGTTTTAAAGAAGCAAGATATTTCGAGACTGAAAGAAATAAACACATATAGAGGCTACACTGCATATTTCAGCACTAGTTTTATAGTTTGATTTTTTAGAGTCTTCGTCTGAATTGGGAAATGGAGACAACAACAAGAGAGATAGGCGGGAAATCGTCTAAAATGTGACTTGAGATACAGATAAATAGGGTCTTGATCCTTTTCTTGGTTTTTATTTTCCCGGTGCTCTAAGTTGTAATAGAAATTAAGCTGATGGAGACAATGTTCGAATTTTGGTACACATTTCGTGCGGTTTCGAACATGAGACGCAAAGCTTGTGAAAGTGTAATGTCACATACCGGATAGGTTTCTGTGCCGCGAAAAACTGCTCCTATTTACATTGGAAGTTTGTGTCGGCATGAAATCCTTTTCAGTGTAATATAAACGAGGCTATAAAAACATAGAGTCGATCTATATGTTTTCAAATGAAGTACTGAAATTTCAACCATACTAAATGCTATAGCACAATCTTATCCTCTAAACTGGAGTCTACCAAGCAGTATAGATATATTAGTTACATCAGTATACGTGCCGTTGATATGAATCGA
Organism: Parazoanthus atlanticus; assembly: GCA_025448195.2. Classification (NCBI taxonomy): domain Eukaryota; kingdom Metazoa; phylum Cnidaria; class Anthozoa; order Zoantharia; family Parazoanthidae; genus Parazoanthus; species Parazoanthus atlanticus. The sequence goes on from JAOEHT020281244.1 coordinate 9,366, forward strand.
TATTATCCTCTAAACTGGAGTCTACCGTGCAGTATAGATATATTTTTTACCTATATGTGCCGTTGATATGACTCGATATTATCCTCTAAAATGGAGTCTACCGAGCAGTATATATAGAGATATGTATTACATTTATTATCGTTGATGTGACTCGATATTTCACTTTGGGTATTGGATCATTTGAGGGACTATTCCGTAGTTCTATTACTGTATTAAACCCCCAAAATTAGAATATCTTTAAAAACATTTGACGCTGAAGTTTGGCCCCAAATTTAAAAACAATAAGCTTGGCAAAAATATTTGCTTCATTATTTAAAAAAAAGCTGTGTACACTTATCTTCAGACACGCAATCTGCCAATTTGTTGTGGTTGATCAATGACAGCTCAAAGCAATCTAGTCGGCGACAAGAAACCTCAAGCAATGAAAACAGTGGTAAAAAAAGAGTCGAAATCAAAATGTAAAACATATCAATATCAAAATATCAGGACAAAAACTTGTCGATGTTCGTCATTGTGCGGAACTGACTCGTTCCATTGTTTGCAGTTGCCGCTTTTCTCGCCGTGTTTCTCATCCAACTAAGACTCTTTTAATACCTGGAAAGAAGGGAAACAGTTTGCGCTTTCAGAGAGCTGGATGTCAGGCAAACCAAACAAATTACTGTTGAGGAAACTGAGTAATTTAACCCCCATCCTGACAGCCGGCTAGAAAAGAAGGCGAAGTTGGGTAAAACCTTTATAAAGTATTTGTTAGATAAAATGGATGAAAATGGCTAAAAGGCTAAAACATTAACTGATAATCTTATCAAATCTGTAACTGGGGAGTTTCACGCTCAGTGGCGATCATCAGAGTCTGATGATCGCCGATTTATAAGACAGCTTTTTAGGCCCTGTTTACAAGGAGACCGAGTTTCCCTTGCGCTAGGAATACCCGGGTTCTAGGGATTCCCTAGCTCTCATTTATTTACTCTTTTATTTCACGACGTGTTTACAAGCACGCGAGACAACTTATCCCGGCTGACCGGGTTTCCCTAGTG